>VWPU01014119.1:0-30813 GCA_013398955.1 Callaeas wilsoni | reverse complement strand
AGCCGGAGCCGGAGCCGGAGCCCGAGCCTGCGCTGGCGGCGGAGCTGTCGGCGCGGCGCAGCGCGGAGGCGCGGCGGCTGGTGCTGTCGCCGCGGCGGCTGTTGGGCCCGCTGCCCGCCGGGCTGTCGCAGTGGTTCCCGGCGCTGGAGGTGCTGGACGTGAGCGGGACGGGGCTGGCGGAGATGGGCACGGAGCTGCTGTCCCTGCCGTGCCTCCACACGTTGCTGGCCAAGAACAACCGGCTTGGCGGGCCCGGCTCGCTGCCTAAGGGGCTGGGGCAGGCGCCGCTCGCCCGCTC
This sequence comes from Callaeas wilsoni, assembly GCA_013398955.1. Classification (NCBI taxonomy): domain Eukaryota; kingdom Metazoa; phylum Chordata; class Aves; order Passeriformes; family Callaeidae; genus Callaeas; species Callaeas wilsoni. Next base: position 30,515 of record VWPU01014119.1, on the reverse strand, counting down.
CCTCCGCGTCCTCAACCTCAGCGGCAACCGCTTCTCCGAGGTGCCGCCCGAGCTGCTGCGGCTCCGCGGGCTGCGCAGCCTCAGCCTCGGCGGCAACCGGCTCCACAGCATCCCGCCCGACATCCAGGAGCTCCAGAGGTGAGGGACGGGCCCCGCGGGAACAGGGACAGCCTCGGCAAGCCCGGCCGGGTTTTCTGCCACGCTCCCCTTCGGGGGATCAGTTCTCCTCAGCCTCAGGTGTCTCCAAGCACTGCTGCCGCTAACGTGGCTCTTCCTCTTGGTCACGTTAACAAAACTCCAGGACGTTCTTTACCTCATCCACATATATATATAAGTATCTAAAGGGTGGATGTTGAGGACAGAGGCAGGCTGTTCTTGGTGGTGCGAAGCAATAGGACGAAAGGCAGCAGGCAGAAAATGATGATGGACAGGAAGTTCCTCCTGAACAGCAGGAACTTCTTTACTTAGGGGGTGACCAACCACTGTAACAGATTGCCCAGAGAGGTTGTGGAGTCTCCCTCACTGGCAATATTGCAGTGGACACAATCCCGTGCCATGTGCTCTAGGGTGAGCCTGCTTGAGCAGGGAGGTTGGAACAGATGACCTGCTGTGGTCCCTTCCAACCCAGCGGATCCTGTGTATTCTTCAGGCGATGAGTGGCCTTCTGTGATCACAAACTGGGTGACTTGGGCTGCCAAGTCCCTGAGCTGTCCTGGGGCAGGGGAGCTCTCCTGCTGGTGGTGTGGTTGGTGTGAGTGTTGGCATGCAGAAGGCTCTCCTGGCTTTCCTCTCATGCATGACTCTGGGTGACAGCGAGATAAACCCCACGTGTCATGCAGCTCATGGCTGCACGATGGGTTGCTCAAGAGGCTAAAGATGTGTTTGTGGGTCCCACAAACAACAGGGCCTTTCTGCCCATACAGCTGCAGTCTCATTGGGAGCTTGCTGTCATGGATGGGGTTTTGTGGTGTTTCTCTCAACCCATCAACTCGTGTAGATCTGACAGATACTGACAGACCCAAAGCATGGAGCCCCAAGCTGTGCTCGGGTGCTGTGGTACATCTGGCTCTGGGGCTGTATCCAACCACCGCAGGCCAGTCATACAGAAACTTACAGCTGAATCACAGCAATTAGGAACAGTGGTGAGGTGGGAACAGGCCTCAGACAGCACTGGGGATTGGCAGCCTGCATTGGCCTGGGTACTCCTGAAGTCTGGTATCTTCCTGGGCAAGCTGGATGCTTGTTGTGACTTAAGTGACACAGGCACCTCTGTGTTCTGCTGGATTCCCAAGCCTCAGACTGGCCTCCATGCAGCTCTCTAAGACTTTGGATCTGAACTTTGTTTGCTCTAGCTCTTTGTGAAGAGACTTGCCAGAGGCAGCCTCTCTTACGCAAATTCCAGCACCCTTGACCCTAAATACTCAGATTCACCCTGATGGCTCAGCAGAGCTGCATCCAGTGGAAGCACAAGATGTTCTGTGTGGAGGGATGTCTCCCATGGGCATGGGTGGGAGGTACCAGAATTGCTTGAGTGCTGTTGCGAAATGGTTTGTCTGCTGCAGTGTAATACAATTGGGTTTGTGGCTTTTGTCCAGGTGGCATAGCATGCACCTGTTAAGGATTTGGAGCAATTCTCGGTCAAGCTCTCTGGGCTGAGAGGTGCTATGAGACATTTTGAGTGATGGAGAATTCCCATATCCTGCTTGGCAGAGTTGTGATGCATCCTGGATTGGGGCTGTCATGAGGAGGAGGAAGCTCAGCTTTTTTTCTGTCTGGGAACAAATGCTTCAGGGATGAAAAAGGAAATGAGGCATAGGAGAGGAGGCCAATGGAGGAGGGCAGTAGCGTAAGGAAGATGGTCCACGCAGTCTCCATAGCATGTCTGATAGCATCCAGGGTGTGGTTGGGATCTGATTGTTGCTCCCACCTCTGAGTCAGAGGCTTTTTGCTGCTGTTTACATGGTCTCAGTCTGTGGTTGTGGATTTTTTGGCTCTCTTTTCTTTTTTTTCCCCCCAAGAAAGCAAACCTCAGCCCTGCTTTTCTTCTGTGATGTCACCAGGAAGGTACTGGGCTGCGTAGCACCACACATGGTCCCAGCAGACTGTGACCTGTGCTCCACACTGCACCTCTGTCACTCTGCCTTGTTCCTCTGACCTGCCCTGAAGCAGGGCTCCTTGTTGTCCTGTCCTGCAGCTTTTCTTGTGCTGGTCATGCTTGAACCCCCAGAATGAGAATTCAGAGAGAGCAAATGCAGACAAAGCTATTGAGCTGTCTGGTTATCATTGCAAAGTGATGTGTCGGGTGGAAAAGTTACACTTAGACACAGCTTCTGTCTGCTGCCCACGTCACCACTGCTACCTCCTTGAACTTCTGCTAACATGTCAACATAATATAGCTGAACTTCAGCTCAAGATAGCAAATCTGCACCCCACCAGGATTGCCAGCTTCTTTACCGCTCTGCCATCAGTGACTTCTGTGTCTGGGACTGCTTAAGTAACAAAAGGGAGCTGCACACGGCTTTGCCAGCACCGCGAGAGAACAACACTTTATAATGTGTTGTTCCTCCAGAGGGAATCCTGAATCTTTGCATTGGGACCCAGGTAACCAGTGACCCGTGCCAAAAACATAGAAAGTACCTTCTGGAGAGAAACTGCTGCCAGACTCTGCTCCTACCTGCTGACAAGAGAGGTGTCCTCAGTGAGACTGTGCTTGTTGTAGAAGTGGGTAAAATGAGCCTGAGCAAGGACAGAGCAGAGCCAGCTGTTACAGCACAGCACCATAGAGACCTTGGTTAGTTTCTGAGTTCTAGAAGTTGGAGGTGGGACCTGGTGTTGTGGCTCCTCTTAACCTCACAGCTCAGTCTGCAAATGCCAGTCTTGCTGTTGCTGATGAGCCACGACCTTGAGGCTTTTTCCATGTGCAGCTTCTCATAAAAACAAATTTTTCTTTTATCTTAGGGGCTCTGAGACCACAGGGGAGTGCAGGCAGCACTCTTACTGATCAAGTTCCTCCTGCTGCTACTAGAGTTCCTGAGACCAGCAGTTCTCCTCTTCCCATGACCTTGGCAGCTTCCCATTTGCTCCAGTCACTGATTATAGAGCAGACCAGAGTTGCAGAAATGTAGAAATGCTTTTTAGATTTACAAGGAATTTCTGAGCTGTGATGAGATACTTTAAAAAAAATACTCTTGATAGCTAAGTTTCATGTCTTTCCTCTGCACCCCGTAGTTTCCTGTTTTAGTTTTTGAAGGGACAGCATGTCAGTTTTAGTGAGGGCCAGGAATATATCAGGTAAGGAGTCTGTGTATGTGGTAGAGTTGAAAGTGCAAAAAGCTGATGGGTCTGAGCTGCCAAAGGAGAAGGAACATGCTGGTGACTATGAATGCAAAGGTCCTGGGACGCGAGGTATGTGCCATATGTTGTTACTCACAGGAAGATATTAAATCCACCACTTTGCACAAGCTGTGTTTGGGTCAGGCATATTGTGCAGAAACTTTTCCCTGGCATGTTCCTGGTGACTTGGCAACTTAATAATCTTGGTGATAAGAACCACAGCCAGTCCTGCTGCTGTCGTGTCTTGCTCCTTCCGGCTTCAGCCATCTGCCCCATCCTTGCACACACAGATGTTTTGTGTGCAGTGCAAGATCCTGGAAAGTGAGTGCCATGTTCCTGATTATTGGTTATCTCCTAGGCTTTTGTGGAAGGACTACCTATATGCTTGAAGCTTCCTTTGCGTGGCTTCGTAAGTGTATGATCATGATTGCTCTGGTGATGGCAGTAGGATGATGCTGATCATAGCAAGCTGGCAACAGGGATGAATAACCTTTGCTTCATGTTTTCCATTAGGAAAATTCAGTGCTCTTTCATCCTAGTTTCACTGTAAGCATCGAGGGTGACCAGTAATAGCCTCGTGTGTTTCTGAGAAATATAGATGTTGCCCTCACTGAGGGCTTTTTCTTGATCATGTTCAGGCCGTGCCAGGTCCTTCTGTATGCCCAGCATCCCCAGTTCCTGTCAGCTGGCATGTCACTGCAGTGCAAGACCTGAGCTTTGGCTCTTGCTGTGAATTCAGAGTGGTGAATGCACCAGACGTGTGAGAGCAGCTTTCTTTGCATTTCTTTCCTGTTGGTTGCCAGATAAAATATGAGCTTAGCATAGGCAGACACAAGTGTTATCTTCTCTGTAGTTCTCCCTGCTGACCTTGCTGTGTTTTAAGTGGGAGATGTTATGGTCAGTCACTCTCTCTCAGACTCAATTCACAGCCCTCAGCAGCTCCTGAACTCTGATCTGCATAGTGATCCCGCTGCTGCGTTGGTTCTGCATATCCTCCCTCTGCTGATCCAACTGGGGCTGCACTGTGGGGCAATGTGTATTACAGCTGGTGAGCTAGAAATGTGGCCATCTACTTGTGCCCATCCTGGCACAATATTTGTATGGCAAATCTGGTAAAACATAGCTCTGATCTTCACGGTGCAGCTGTGAGTTTTGGCTTAAGGGTGCAAGGATTGCCCTGATCAGTGTGCAGGCCTGGGGAAATGTCCTGCAAGTGTCCTGCTCAAGGGCTTAGCGAAATGCAGCTGATGCTTCGAGTCTCCCGAGGGAATTTTGAGTTTAGTCGTACTCTCCTACTGAATACTCTCATGCTCCGTAAGAGCACCAGGAGCAGGCAGAGCTTGGAAAAGACCCGTGCATATTCCTTTCCTTCTTGCTGGTATTCCTGTCATAAAGCCCGGTTGTGCGAGGGCTGGGATCAAAGACCTCAGATGCCTAACTGGATTCATCCAAGGTTTGTGCAAAGGCTTAGATGCATTGAAAACCAGAGCGTTTGCTTTCATTCGTGGGTAGTATTAAGCATGTTAGACAAGCATACGCTTAAAGAACGGCTGTTAGTGTGGGAAAAAGGGCAAGCAGAGCTTTGATAAAGATACAGCATTAGGAAATCTGCTTGCTGTCTCCCTTCTTCTTCCCCTCTTCAAACGTTTTGCAAATAGTGTTCAGACGACCGTTTGATCTTAAATTTGCGTGTCAGCAAAGGCTATGCAGTTCTCTCAGGAATTAGCAAATCGTAAAACAGGGTTAACAGGAGTGTACTGTGGGCTGCTTTGAAATTCCTCCCTTGCATGAGCCTCTAAACTGCCCTGGAAATTTCTTGCTGAAAAGTTTATCTTGAAAAGTCCCGGAGCTATTTCAGGCACCATTGTTGGTTTGGGTTTTTTTAGATTACCTATTTAGATGCATCTGTTTGATGTCAGCTGTTAAATTTTATCTGAAGAAGCATCTGTGGGGAAACAGGGTGGATTGAAAATTTGAGTATCTTCTATGCCTGAAGACATTATCCCCTTGAAATAGGACTATGGGAGTGCTATAGTAATTGATAGGGTATAAAAAACACCTCTAGCACTCAAAGTGGCTCTTCTTATTTACTGAGTGTTTGGGGGCTTTTGGATTTGATTTGTGGTGTGTGATGACCTGAAAACATCAAGGACGTACTCAAGCAAGAACATACCGTCTCTTTGCATGTTAATCTTTGCTGCCACTCCCTGAATTGATCCTAGTTGTTTGAGGATTTCTCCACTCCTTTCCTAGTAGGTAAAAGTATTTTCATTGCCACCCTGTAGCCCAGCGGTGTGAAATACGCTGCTAGAGAGGAGCACCACATGGTGGGCTCAGCGTGCTGGCTGTGCTTGGCAGCAGTTAGGACTGGTTGTGCTGAGCAGGAGGCTGCTGGGCATGAGGCTGAAAGGGACTCTGGCCTTTTATTAGTGTGTTTGTCAACACTGCTAAAAGGTGGGAGAGAAAGTGTCAACTCTCATTAGTTACTCTGTCACATGGTTGTTAGGGTTTTTTCAAATTCTGTTGAGATTGATTTTGTTAGTATTTGTCTCCTCTTGAAACTCATTCAGCTGGAGTCTGTGTGGCAGGTTGGAAGTAAGTCATACATTCTAGCTTCAGAAATTGGAACTGAGCTTACATTTGTTTGATGATAGTTGATCTCTGGCTTTTTGAAGATTCTGGACTTTTGAAAGTGCAGGAAAAAATCCAGTTCTACCTCTGTGTACACAGCAGTTCACAATACCTGATTGATCAAAATGACTGTACAGATTAATGATTGTCAGAAGAACTAGGTCTAAGTGCGAAAGGTTAGTTAGAAGCATTCACTAAGCTCAGTGCCATCCTTGCTGCGGTCTTCCTGCAAAAACCTGGGGTGAATATCGTGGATTGACTTACTGCAGGCTCTTGTGTGAAGAGGCCAGAGCTGAGCAGTGCTTTTGCTTCTCTTACCAAGCAAACTGCCCTGCCCTGAGTAGCACAGCTCGAGAGCCAGCATCACCTTGGCGTCTAGATACAGGCTTAGTGCGGCGTGAAAATCAGGCCAGGAGCAGGTGAGCTGGGAACAAACTGTGGTCCCAGTGCTGTGGTCAGTGCTCTTGACAAAAGGGTCGTGTCTCTTGAAAATCCTTTCCTGTGTCTTGATTGGCTTTGCTCAGACAATTCTTGACACTTTAATCTGATGCAGAAATGGCTGTTGTTGGTTCCTTCACCTTGCTTAGCCAAGACTAGGCTAGATCCTTCTTCCTAGCAAATTGTACTTTGAGGGATGGGAGTTACGGATTTTGTTTTCCTGCTGAGCAGTGTTTCAGTGGAAGCTATAAGAATATCTTTCCTATGTTTTAAATAAGTTTCTTTGTAGTTTCAAAACCTCCTCCCTGTGTTTTTTTAATAAATTAATCATCTAATTAATACCATAAGTTGATGTGGAGATCCTGAATTTACTGGACCAGACTGGGCCCCGTGAGTTTTTAGTCTACTGATCCCAAAAAGATGATTCAGAAGATGAGTAAAAAGAAAACATTTCTTAAGAAGCATTTGGTTGCCAATGAAGGAGTTATCTTATTTAGTGGGTTTTTAGTTAGAGACAGTTTGTATTCTGATGTTAAGTCTTTATATCCTTCCTGATATGACAGAATGGATTTGAAGCTGTAAGAAGTTTGTAGGCAGTGTTTTTGCACACTTAGTTTGTACAGTAGGCTGCTCTTGAAACACATGCATTTTATGCCTTGAAATGAATTTCCAAAACATTTTTACTATATAATTTGTGCCCTCTTCTCCTTCTCTGGTAGGATGTGTTTTTATGCCATGTCACTTTACAGGCATTAGAGTCCTCAAACACAAAGGATGAGGAGTTAATTATTCACTTTTCCTAGGAAGTACAAACTTGTGCTCATCTAAATCTTGTTTAAATATTGAAATCCACATTGCTAGAATTCCATTGCCCAACAGTTTTTGGTGTGGACTCCAGCAATGATATGAAGTTAGGAATTGTATGGAATTGTATACTCAGCAGTTAAGTCCCCAGTGAGAGCCAAGCAGCCTAAATCCACCTTGGGAAACAATGGAGGTTTGAAGGAGGAATTTTGGTTAAAACTCGAGGCTTTGTTAGGGGATCAAAAGTTAATTAAAAATCATCTCTCCTTGACATGGTCTCTGCACAGCAGCCTTCCTCCTACTCCCACTCTCACATACTGGTTGTCTGAGTAGAAGAGAGATTACTTTGGAGCAGTGGTGATTGGTGGTGGTTTTTTCCTGTGTACTTTCTTGCACATTCAGAGTAACCTCCAAATGTGCTTTCCCACTTGGTCTGTAGTTACTGCCTTCCGTATAATCAAATTCAGTTTAAGGCTTAATTTTCTACCCACTTTGTCAAATTTCAATTATTTAGCTTGCCTTGGACATACTCCAAAAATATATGGGAATCCAGGGGAAGCTGAGCCCTGTGAGCATCTCCTGGTGTGTTGCAAAGGTCTGTCATTCTGTCCTTTGCTGTTGAGCAGATGCATTTGTGCTGCAGTAGTGGCCTCTGTAGCCCAAGCAGATGCCGTCATTGGATCTCTGGAGTTCAAGTTTCTTGCAAGAACTGAGTGAATAGACTCTCTTTACTCTTCTTCTGCTCCATCCCAGGGGAAGTCTCAGGGGGGAGCTTCTCCGCGCTCCACATATGCTGTGGCACAGAGTTTCAGGGCTCAGACCTTGTCTGGGTGTCCCTTGGGTGCTCTGTTCGTGTGTTTCTGTGCCAGTTGTATCCATAGCATTTCTCAGTTGCTGGGGTGAGATGAAGGTGTCTCCTACTCCAAGGAAGTTATAACCTATACTTAAAGAAAGGCTGATGGAGCCTGGATGAGTTCACTTTCCCTGGCCTGTGGGCTGTGCTTGCTGGATCAGAGAAGGCCAAGGTGCATTGTCGTTAGGCAGCCTAAGTGTGTACTGGAGATACTGAACCAGGACTGTGGGATCCGCCTTTTTCAGACATGGGAAAAAATCTTGGCTGGACTGTGATTAGCAAGAAGTACCCAAATTGAGCCTGCCTTTGCTCCTCTTTCAGACAACAGCTGAGAACAGGGAAAGAAAGCTACTTGAGTCTGTGGAATGGGGATTTGAAGCTATTATGTCAAAGAGAAATGCTTGCCAGTTTTTCTTCCTAGAAGGGCAGAGATGCACAACAAATACTGGCTACTCCACCTGCCATAAGGGATCTAGTGCCTCCCTCTGCCTGTCTCCCATGCACTGAGTTTCCACAGGACATCCAGTGATTCTTTTATTTGGGCCCAAACTGCAGTGAAGCCCAGCCATGGTTTCTGGTAGCTTTGGACTTCATGACTTCAGTGTAGTGCAATCAGTCTCTCTGAGAAATTGCATGCATGTACACTCTCTGCTGTTGCAGCTGTGGTGTTGGTATGTGAATTGTGTCAAAGGGGGACTGGCTGCCTCTGACTAATGCTGAAAAGTTCCACTTAGTCACCGACGAGTCAAATGATTCCACAAAGAGCAACTAGTGCTGGTGCTGGGCCAGGATTTCCAGGGAGAGACACTGTGCTCGTGCTTCTCTCCTACTGAAACTGAGAGCTCCCACTGGCTGCAGCAGGATCTGTGTCGGTGCTGCAGACCCCGCGTGTGCAGGCTGCTCTTCCTTGGAAATAGGAGCAGGAGCTTTGCATAAGGGGTTGATGTAGGAATACACAGTTGTCTGGTGCCTACCTGCAGATGTAATGGTGACCGCAGGAGTCTGAAGGTAAAATCTCAACGTTATCTATTGTGAAACAGCAGCTCTGTTGTAATTTTGATGTGCAACTCAGCTTTTTTTTTTCTTGCTCTCAGCAAATTATCTCATAGGTAGTCATCTATCAGTTTCCTTAAGCAGTGCAGGAGCTGTGAAAACCTGGGTGTTAAAGGAAACTTGAAGTTAATGAAATAATGCACTGTTTTCTTTTCTGTTTTTCAGTTTAGAGTTTCTATACCTTGGAGGGAATTTCATTACAGCAATTCCACCTGAATTAGCAAAACTGCCTTCTCTGAGGTATCTAGTTCTGTGTGACAACAAGATCCAGAGCATTCCACCTCAGCTGGCACAGTGAGTATTTACTGTCATCAGCCACTAGCTGTAATTAACTCTTTGAACTTTTTCTTCTGTGTGTGTGGATAAAAGCACCTCGGAGGACCTATTTGTCCTTCAGTTTGTTAATGTGACTAGACTTGAAAAAGAACATCCTTGGCATGGTGCACTGCAGACAGACCATGAATATGTGATCTGGAAAACTCACTGAAAGGGTTATGTTAAAAAACCATCGCTGAGACTGCACCTTACAGTGAATTAATAGATTTGTATAGAGGGCGCTAAAAAGTACCTAGGCAACTCAGAAAAGATAAATTGCTGCCTCGAGAAGTAAGAGTGGTACTGTTTTATTAGTAATGAATGCTTGATCTGTTTTGCCTTTCACCCAAAACCTTTCTGTGTGTACTTTTGTCTTGTACCATCCCCTGTGTTACCTTGGCAGTCCGTCCTTTAGGATCTCAGAAAGTTTTAGTTGTTCATTTAATCCTACAGCACAGTTCTAGGGGCTAGGTTACTGCTTTATCTGTTCATAATGGGGGAAAAAGAACACTGCAGCTCTGTATGTGTAGCCTAAGATGGGAAATGAAGATAGGAGGTGTAGCTGTAACCCTAAAAACAACTGAATGGTAGCACGGAGTTCTCCAAGTCGGAATTTGATGGCATAGTGGGATTATTCCTAATGTACAGTGTCTCATAACTTTTACAAGTTTGGGAGCAGCCCTGGATGCCTTGCTGGAGCATTGCTTTGTGCTTCCTGAGAGGGGGAAGCCTCGTCCAAAAGCAAAGAAATTGCTTGTCCCCTGTGCTGCTGCTGGCCTGGCCTGACCTTACTCTGGTCTGGTGGTATCACAACGTGACAACGTGCAGCCGCAAGCAATGAAAACATGGGGCTTTCCAGGGCTGGCTGCCTCCCAGCAATCATCTTTAATGCATGAGACAGAGCAGGTGACTTATTCAGAGCACTGCATGGGACTGTTCTCGATGCATGCACTGGGTACAAGGAAACGTTATGTGCCCTGAAAGCACTCAGTTTGTACCCTTTTGTTCCACCTTTTTTGGGATGTATGTGGGGAATACTGAGAGGGACAGCAGTGTGTTTAAGACTCTTTCTTTAGCAGGTATTCCAGAGCTGAGCCGAGTTTTCTAGTGCATTGCGTGTACTGGAGTAACAGCAGCTATTTTAGCATGAATTTATGTTTTAAAATGCAGAAAAGCCAAAGAAAAAGAAATTGGTGGGAGAGGGGAGAGTAGGTCTGCATAATGCAGTTGTGGGGCAATTTTGCTTGCACGTCTTGACAGGGTGTCCATCTCCATCCTTAGGCTGCATTCCCTGCGTTCCCTTAGCCTGCACAATAACCTGCTGACTTACCTGCCCCGAGAGATCCTTAACCTGGTTCACCTGGAAGAGCTGAGCTTGCGCGGGAACCCGCTGGTGGTGCGGTTTGTGCGTGACCTGACCTACAATCCCCCGAGCCTGCAGGAACTGGCTGGACGCACGGTTAAAACTCGCAACATTCCCTACACTCCCAGCGATCTCCCGGAGAGTCTTGTCCGGTACCTGAGCTTGGCCAGCAACTGTCCCAATCCTAAATGCGGGGGTAAGGTCACCTTTACAGCTCTGCTTCCTGCTCTTACCTGATGGTTTCCTTTCCCTCTGCCTTGGCATGACTTTATAAGCTCACTCAGGTTCAAAGTGTTACTTACTGCATCCACATTGTGGCTGTATTTCCTTGGCTCCAGGTCTCCTGGAAACTTGTCTTTAAGGAGTCTTGTTCACTTAGGAACAGCGTTCAGAGTTGTAGTGCTGGTTTACTGTATTTGCATGGGAATGTAAGGCAGCACTTCTGTCAGAGTCTTTGTAGCTCATCCCAGCACTGCACTGTGGTGTTATGGTCTGAAGTTTCTGATCCATTTGCCCTGAAATAGCTCAGAGCAGGTAAGTAATAGACAGGAGAACTTTTGCACATGCTCTTGCTGAATGGTGAGCATCATTTCTGGGTGGAAAAGAGGAGAGTGGCTCTAGTGCTTAGCAGTTACCAACAGCAACTTGTTTAGCTCTAGCTTGGGACCACTAGCGTGTAGTTCTTGGAAGGAGAGGGCTTCATAAAACAGCCTGGAATGCTTGAGCTTAATTTGGCTCAATGCTTAATCTTTATCCAGAGTAAATGATCTGCACATTTAGCCTTCAGAAGATTAAGGGAAAAAAAAAATCATTAATTAGTATCTACCCTGCAGTCATAATGCAAGCTGTTATCTTCTTACAGGACAATATTAAAGTATGCTCCATAAGCAAATACGGAAGGGCTGGGACTTATATTGGGAGCGAAAGAAAAGTTTCTTTTCTTAAGAGTTTTGCACAGCTTGGATAACAGCGGATTAGTTTTGTGCTTTTTCCCTATGCCTTACGAACTCGCACAGTACTGCAGCATTGCTCTAGCACTGCAGGAGAAAAGCTTACTCCTGACCAGCTAGGACTTAAAACACTGCTGGAAACTTTTGAAAATGTCAGCGTCTAAAATCACTTGCTGTGACAGGAAGAGAACATAATTGTGTGTTACAGCAAGACTGTTGCCATGGAAAGTAGCATCCAAGCTCAGCATGGTGACTTCACTCAAGCAGAAGAGAAGTAGAGCTGTGAAGGTCTATTTGTGAAAGCATTTTTACTAGCTGGTAGAAGAGGTTTTACGAGTTTGGAAATAGAGTGCATTAATTCATTTGACATTTAAGAAGTTTGCAAATTCCCAGGCTGAGTTTTCTCCCTAATGGTTAGAAGAAATTGCCGCGTTATTTGGAAGTAACTGCCCTGTGTCTTCAAGTGAAGAGTGTGCTGTTCTGAATCACCTACCACATACAGTTTTATGGGAGTTTTTTACTAAGAAAAGAAATTTCACATTTTCATAGGTATCACGGTCCCTTCACTTCCACCAGTATCCCTTGTGCTCCTACATCCAGTGCAGTGCCAATTAATTCCTAATGCAAGGCATATGCTCCAGGCACAAGAGTTTGTCGGTCTGCAGAGTTTGCAGGTCTCTGGGCACAGGGTCTCATGTTTTTCTGTTCCCTCTCCCTCACAGGTGTGTACTTTGACAGCTGCGTCAGACAGATCAAGTTCGTTGACTTCTGTGGGAAGTATCGGCTCCCGCTGATGCACTACCTGTGCTCCCCAGAGTGCTCCTCTCCCTACAGCTCCGCCTCCCAGAGCTCCACTTCCCAGAGCGAGTCTGACTCTGAGGATGAAGCCAGCGTCGCTGCGCACAGGATGCAGAAAGTCCTTCTGGGATAACGGGGAGCCGGAGGGGAAGACGGGAAGGAAAATGGATTTGAAAAGCAGTAATGGAATGGTGAAGCATGAGCCACTGGCCTGAAGGGCTCATGAGAAATTGTCCTCAAGTCCACGCAGGGACAGAACATCTCAGCAAGCCTAGACTTGCTTGGTGCAGTGCTGCTTAAGAGATCTAACTCAGTAGCGTGCTGCCTGTAGGTTGCCTGGGGTTGTTAGAAATGTCTCCTGGCTGGGAGGCACCCCCCCTCCCTCAGACGGGCTGGGAGAGGGATTTGTTCTCACTGGCGGATTCAGAAGGATTTTAGTATATGAAACTTGACTGGACCTCAGTCATCCTGCAGAGCAAAGGAGACTGTCCAGATCCTTTAACACTGTGGTAAATCAGAAACAGGCTAATGATGCCATGTGAGTATGTATGGACCCCAGTGTTTTATATAGCAGTTTGATTCCTTTCTGTCTCCTTTGATCTCAATTACAGATTTTACACCCATCCACTGAAAATGAAAGTTGAATATTTTCTGTTCTGGACTAGATTTTTCCAAACTCTGGTTACTCTTCCTTTGCTTAGAGGTCTAGGGTCTCTGTACTGTTACAGATGTTACAGCCATCATAGAACTGAGCCACCTTTTTTCTCCCTTGTTATACTAAGCTGCTCTTGGTGTCTCCTAACAATATTTGGTTTTTTTTCTCCTCCTCCCTGTTCCCATTCCACCTGAAGTGTTGCTGTCTTTATGGTGCCTTCAGAAAACAGACAAGTTGTTCTGTTATACTTCAGGTGCTTCTGGTATTACTTCAGACTTGTGGCCTGTGCAAGGGACCAGCTGTGACGCTCTGTGTCATACTTCTGAGTCTCAGCTTACTGAAGCAAATCTGCTTTTACAGCTGTGAATTGCAGGAATGGTCTCGATTGACATTTTTTGTTTATAAACAGCCACATTTCCCCACTGCAGTTTGCTCTGCTGTACTTGGTAGAGTTACTTTCCATCTTTAAGGTCATGTGCCTAAGGCACACAGCAGCTCAGTGAATTTTAAGTACCCAAAGAAATGCTGTGGAGAATGTCTTTTTTCCTGATTCCTAATGGGAGAGGAAGAGCCGATAGGGAGGCAAAGGCATGTTGTCTGAGCTTCTTGCACGAGGTGCTTTTGAAACATCTTTCTTATTTATTTGTTTGCATTTGCTCTTGTTGCAACAGCTTTGGCAGTCTGTTGATGGTTCAAATAACACACTCAGTTATCTTAAACTGTTTAAAGGAAAACTGCAGAAAATAGCTCAGAATTTTTAAACATCAAGAAATATAAAACTAATATTACGAATTGCAGGTATCTATAAATCTACTTTTATGAGGCTGTTGTGTGTTTCACTCATTGAGAGCTGCCCCTTTATTAATATTTCATGGTAGACAGTCCTTTTGATGCAGTTTCTGATAGAGCAAATCCAACTGTGCCTTTGAATGCATGAACAGAGCAAAACCATCATGTTAAAAAGCTGAAATGAAAAAAAACTTTCTTAACCCACTTTGGTCCTTCAGGGTAATTTAAAAACCAGTGCTTCTGTCCTGCATTCAGAAAACACATGTACCTATTTGAACATCTTACGGAAGCTCTGTGTTAATGGTCCTGTTTAATTATGTTTGACACTTTATGTTTTAAAGCACTTTGATAATTCTGCTCTTTATAACTAGCTTTAGTGGTTTTTTTTTTTTAAATTAGACTACAGTTTTTTCTTTCATGTGATCTGAAGAACAAGGTCTGTGAAACTTTGTGCGTTCCAGTCTGTCTCGGTGTGCAGGTTGAATTTCTTGCCTTGCATTTCCTTGACAGCACTCTTTATTTCCCTAGTTTCCCTTGGAAAGAACTGGAATTTGAAAGAAATTACCTGGTTGTAAAATAGTACACTGTCCATTGTTAATCATTGCAACTTAGTTCCCACATGCACATGTGATTCCCTGTGTGCATATATCCACAGGGAATTAATTGCATGTGCTCTATGCCAATTTTTTTAAGACACAATAAGGTATATGTGCCAAGCAACTGGATGTCACTTTAGCAAATTCTAGGAGGTTTTCTTGAGGAGAAGAACCTACAGATTTTGAGAGAAACCAGCTGTATGCTGTTAGTGAAACTGCAACCAGTGAGTGGCCTGTTTTGTTCATCTCCTCTTTCAGATGCTTCTTGCTGTCCCAAGTGAACGTAGTCACGCCAATGCTGAATGACAGTATGATGATTCCAGAGCCACAGTTTTAACTTGCCTGCTGGTATAACCATAGCAATCAACTGAGTGATCTAGGGCTTGACTCTCCTGCCAGCAAAAGTGAGCTACACAAGTTGAGATCTCAAGATCTTTTGAGCTCAGGGCCATGAGGTACTACCTTCCTTTCTTGTCTTTAGCAGCAGCTGCCTTGAAGTCATGCATTTTTTCACTCCACAAAGCTAGATTTCATCAGAGTTCCTGTTTGCACAGTAGCACCTCTGTATGTGATGAGTTCAGACCAGGGGTGGCTGGTTCTAATTTAGCTGGATCCTTAACTGCACTTTCTTTCCTAACTGAACAGGCATCCCACTTCTGCCCAAATACTATATGGTCTATTAGGGTAGTCTTTTATTTTTACAGATTCTTCACTGTAGCCAGGTCAAAACTTGACAGCTTATGCAGTTGATATCTATGCATTTTTAGATTTGATAAAACGTCTCTTAAAAATTTTTATATATATATTCCTGAATATAGCTATCAAGTTTTCTTTTTGCTGCTGGGCTTTAAAGTGCAATTCAATTAAGTCAGAATTTAAACCAATCAAGAACTTGTAGGAAAAACAAATTATTCGTCGGTTGGTTGGGTTTGAGGTTTTTTCTCTCCGAGGTGGTTTTGAGAGGACATGGGATGCAGGTATATATTGTAGTGCCTAACACATTGAGCCCCTGCGAGTCGTTTTTCAGCAATTGTTAGCCCCCAAAGACTTGAAAATGTACTGGGCAATAAAATAGGTAAGATACAACTTGAAAATACACGGATGATAGGCACTAGTTTCTACCATCCCCTTCTCAGGGGCCCTGAGAAGTAGGCAGTGTTTTTGCCACTGTCTGTTTGTTTGTTTGTTTTCTGTCAGTTTTTAGCAGATTTCAACTCCTACAGATGCATCTTCAAGTGAAGTCTTCAGTCAGTGTTTTGGTATCAGTCCCCTTGTTGCTACAGCAGCCCAGCATGTCCAGCTTTTGAAGCTGTTCTTAGGCTGAGACACAAGTGTGCGAAGCAAAGTTGCTCATTCCTTCTTCCCCACGGGGCCTGGGGCCCTGCCTGCATTCATCCCCTGCCCCACCAAGCCTCTGCCAAGGAGAGCTGCTGGTGTGTTTCTGAATGCAGGTACTTGATGGGAACAGTGGGGTCGTGTTAAAAAGAAGCAAAATATCAATTTGATGGGAAGCAACTGAGACAGTTGCCAATTCTATTATGTTTCTCTTTCTTTAATAAGAGGTGAGACCTGAGGAAGTCAGTAATGAATATTCAAACATACTCTGAAGTGGCCAGATGCAGTTTTTCATGGGCTTCTGTCCTGGTCATTTTAAGTCTTTGAAATCTTACGTTGAATTATAATGGGACTGGGGGGGAAGGAGGGGAGAACCAACTCCTTTTTGTTCCTTACTCTTGTTGGCAATAATGAATGGAAGGAATTTAATCCAATGAAAGTAATGAAACTTAATCCTTGCAATGCATCTTTGTTGCCCAGTTCAAAGAACTATTTTAATGCATCTTATTCACATCATGCACTCCCTCCCCAACTGAAGATACTTCAAATAGCCTGCTCCAGAGTGCACACTAATACAGCAGTAACTCTGTCTTGGAAACCTTTCTATTGATTATTTCAGCTGCCTGCCTGACTAGAGTATTGATCATTTACTGACCAGAACACTAAGGGTAGAAAGGGTTCTTATCCAGCCCTCTTGTTGAATTTTTATATAAGCATTTGTTTTAAGACATCTTAAAGTGCCTTATGATTTTAAAATTTTATTTTGCCTGAAACATATGAATGTAAACTATCTCTATCAGTATTTCATTATAAGCTGTAAACCAAATTGCAAACACTAAACCTACAAAAATGTTATTTCTGCTGTTGTCTGTCCATTATTTTCCGCCATCTCAGTTCTGGTGTTTCTGCAGACAGAACTCTTGTAGGATTGGAGGCATTAAAACGGGGCTGTACGTGGTCAGGGGGCAGATGGGATTTGACCTGTGCTGTGTAGAACCAAGAGCAGGTGAGACTTCCAAAGGGACTGCTGAAACTCCTGGCTCTTGGGGCCCACTTGTGACAGACCAGTGTGTGTTACAGAACCAGACCCTGTTTTACTTCTGGAATAGTGTTGCAGAGATTTGCTCCACAGTTTAAAGGGAGAAGTAAGTCACAGACAGGATAAATACCCAAACAAGAGCAGGTGGTGTCATGGTGGAGTTCTCCAGCAATATGAAACAACAGTTCTAAACTCTGTGAATTGTTTCCCTCTTAATACGCTAACCTTGAAACCTGTAAATGACTTTTTGAATGCTAATTTTCTGATCATGTTAACTGGCTAATGTGTTCCCATTACTCAGTAATCCCATGTTTCCTCCTACATCCTGAAGAGTTTTGTGATCTATTGCCAAAATGTTTCGGATCCTGCCGTGCAATTACCAGTTGTCAGTGCAGAAATGTGGTGTATTGGAAAATGGGGCAGCGGGAAACAAGAATTACTTGATACTAACTTCAGCAGGAGCTATTTCAGAGATGGTTCAACTTCATATGTAAAGAAAAACCGCTCAAATTATGCAGCAGCTCCATTTTGAGTAACATAAAGTACAGAGGAGTGCAGTGACCTTGCAGTAATAGCCAGGCTGAGAATATTCTTATTTCTTTTTGTTAACTAATTTAAGGATACCCTTTTCTGTGCCTTCTGATTGCCTGCCTTATATCTGGAAACAAAATCCTAGAAGTGCTGATGGCTGACATATGAGTTGCTCATGTTTTAGTCCCTAGGAGCAAATCTTGGCTCTCAGACTCTCTCCTCTGCCTGTAGCACTAAAGCAATGGGGAGAGTGCAGAGGAAACGTGAGTGACGTAGATGGCTGAACCAGATGCTCAGAATGTCAAATTGACATTTTAGGCTCGCGCAGTTGCGCAGATCTGAAGGGAAGCGTTGTGTTGATGCACTGGAAGTGTGTCATCATAAAGCAGAGCTGTACTTCTCCTACTCAGACACGCTGCTTTAGGTGATCAAGACAGCTAGAGCTGAACGTATGCACCTTTTTCTCTGCACTAAAGTTGTGAGTTGCAGTTGCCCACCCTTAATAAAAAAAAAAATTTTTGAGAGAAAGTCCAAGTGCTGCATTGAAGACAGGCAGGGCCATCTCTTTGTCCTGGCCTGGGACTTACTGGTAGCAGCTCAAAGTTATTCTCAGAGTGGTAAAGGATTAATGTATTTTCAGAGTGTTGTCCAAGTGCCCTGTCTGTAACCCCTTCTTGACACCAGGGAAAAAGCAGGACCTGAAGTCAGTACTGGTGAGTGAGTTGTATATTTATCCTAAATATTACCCTTTCATCAGAGTATCAAAAGGCTGGCTGCCATTTACACATCTCTGAAGATCATTGTGTTGGCAAATAAACAATTTCATCAAGCTCTGTCACTCCTCGTGTAAGGCAGCGTGACAGACCAGACTGTTACAGGGCCCTTGCCTGAGCTCGACTTGGGCACTGATGAGCAGGTGAGTTGGGAGGACAAACAAACCCTTCATCTGGGTGATAGCTTAGCTGGGGGCAGGGGGCCACAGAGTGAGCCCAGCAGGTCAGCATATCACCCTTTGCATCTGCAAGGACACAGACATTTACTGCTGGTGAAGGGACATGTATGAAAGGCACAGCATTGTTTTGTTTGGGGGCTGTCCCTGAACGAGTAAATTTTAGCCTTAGTGCTTTGAAAATGGATAGGAAAATGCCATTGTGGAAAAATGTTTTTCAGTAATTCCTGGTGTTGCTGGCATCCCCAGTAAAAGTTAGTGTATAACGAACATGCACAATATTGAGCAAACAATGTCCTTTGTGCCAGCCAATGTTATGTGGTTGCTCTAAAGCCTTGCTTTGCAAATGCTGTTTGTTGACTCAGGAGAGCAGCTTGTGGTTCCCCAGGAACAGCCATGTGATGGGTGTAGGTGGCCTAACGGATTCTCCTTGTGAGAAGGGTAACACTGAACAAGTCTTGACCAAACTGGCATTTCATGGGAATGGGGAGGAGTATGGATGGGAGTCTGGATGCTAGAAATATGGGACCTTGCATTTCCCTTAACAGTAACCCTCTGCTTCAAACATGCGGGGTATTTTTTGAAGGCTGGGGTAAATCTGTCCTTTTGGGGACATCCTTTGCATCAGGTTAACGGGGCACTGCTAGTCTTGTACTTCCTTGGCAGAGGATTCCCCTGGGCCACTCAGGACAGCTCTTTGTTTCCCTGTGTATTGCCCTGCTCTCCCTCAGAGGGCCCTGAACTCAACCCCTGCTCATAAAACCTCCCCACAGGCACAGGGGGCTTGGTGAAAGCAGTGGCTGAACCCAGCACTTTGTTTCTGTTGTGAGTAGCACTGCTGAAAGGGACTTGCTGGAAGACTTTAAAACATCCCTTGCATTTATATAACCAAACACCCTTTATGATCTAAGTCAGACCCAAGTGGTTTGCAGCAGTGGTTTTTATCTTCAAATAAACACTGCAGTGTGTTTTCCAAAGTTGGGTTCCCTACTTACTCTCTTTAGGTATTTGGAGTTAAATTGCATATTTTTGTTTGTTTTTCTTTCTTTAAAGCAGTCCTGAGTCTTCTACTGAGAGATATAATCATAAAAGGCCTTGCAGAAAACCCCATGCAACTGGGCTCGTCAAAACACGTTTTGAAATGGTCCAGGAATGTCTGAAACTTTATGTTGGTCTTTCACAACTTGCAACCCCATCTGGCTGCCTTGCACTTTGAAAACCTGTTCAGAGATGACCCTTTGCCATGGTTTGTAGGGAAAGCCCGCACTGTGGTGCCTGGCCACGGCTTGTCCCTAGTCCCACGCACAGCCCTCTAAGACTCCTGCCTAGGAACACTTTGTAGTGCTTCTAGGAAAATAAATTTTGTTTGGTGTGTATGTGGAGGGGAGAAGTATGGCCTTGGGAGGCAAAAGCTTCCCTTGACTGAATGCTGAGAGCCGGCATAGGCCAGGCATGTCGTGGGCAGCAGGTATTTTCATCCCTGTGCTCAGAGGTCCCTACAACTGTGGGCCATGAGGAAGAAATCCACTGTGCAGCATGTCCAGGAGCATCTTGTTTGCTTCCACACCTCTTGGTAGAGGGCTGCGGGCATGTTACATTCAAACTCTGCGTGAATAAGGTATCTGCTTCAGTTTATTGCTATAAATATGGTCGGCATTAATAGTGGCTGGCAAAGCCCTGATGGGGTGTATTCCTGCTCCTGTGATCCCCACTTTAAGCAGGACATTGTGGCTAGTGAATTCCCCACAGGAAAGAGAGCAAAGGCAGGGCGTCTCCCAGGGCTGCGGCAAGGAGGAGCCCGAGCTTGTGCTTGTTTACCTGCACCAGTTGCACCAGTGCCGTTTGCACAGGAGGGGATTAGCAGGGCTTGTCTTCCACCAACAGCGTGGAAAAGGGCCTGTGCAAGGGGAGGGGGTGTTACTGTAATTGCTGCTGGTGCTGCGGCTGGCTGTCCCAAAAACAAGCTCTCCTAAGAGCTGGCCTGGCTGCTGGTGAGGATGTTAAAAGGGCTCATCCCTGCACGGTCCAAGGGAGGCACAGTGCTGGCTGAGCAGCGCACCAAGAGAGGCTCATGTGAGGTGCCTCCTTAGGACTGGGAAATGGCAGATGCCTTTGCCATTATACAGTTGAGTTTTTGCATCCAAAAGGTCATTTCTCTTGGAGAAAGAGGTTCACCAGTGGCTGCCTGCTTCTGCTCTGGGTTGTCACAGGAGCTTTGCTCCCACAGTCACAGATCTGCCCCTCCAAGGTGACTCCCTTTGAGAAGCGTATTGAAAATGGGTGGCAAAAGTGTCACTTCTGTGTCACACTGCCAGTTACCTAAGTTTTTTGGGGATTCACGTTACGAAAGAACATCGACCCCAGGGTAATTCCTCAAACCCAACACCAGCTTCTGAACCAAGGGTGTCCTGACAGAGAGCACCTTCCAACATCATTTGTGGTCTCCTGGCAAAAGGAGAATGCCAGGGGTGATCTGTGCCATTCATCATGGACTCTGAAGGTGGCTTCTGTACCAGGTGAGTGAGAAGGAAACCTCCTCTTAAATGACATTTCTTGAATGCCACTCCCCCTTCAGACAAGCTGTAGCTTTTCAACAAATATACCTTCTATACCATTCCACACATCACAGGTGTCTACTGAGGGTGTCTCACCCGATGCTTTTTAAGCCTTCATGGGGTTGTCCCCAGATTTCTGTAGCCAAAGTTGAAGCCTGATTATAATTTGACATGACAAAATGAGGCCCTGCTCTGACGTGACTAAATAGCAACAGTGGTGTGACAAAGGGCCTATGGATAGAGCAGAACATATTTCATTGTGTGTAAAGGTAACATGTTGCTTTTTCCATGGACAGGGATGTAGGAATATGGAAATAGGCCCCACAATTAATTTTTTCACATTCATTGATGGACCAACGGGTGAATCCTCCAGTGGTATCTGGGATGGATAAGGAGGTTCATGGTTATCATGACCCAGCAAATCTTTAAGCTGATGGCTGGTTCATCACCAGCAGAAAAGCTTTTCATCCCTCCACAGGCTCTGCAGACAACTTTATGTTGGTTGTAGTCTTGGGCCAGCAGCTACAGGAGTTGTGCATGGGTCTGCAGTAACTTTGCTCATTCGGTGCATTCATTCCTGAAGTCCAGAGTAATAGCCTGGCAACAGAAAGGCTGGAATGACATTTGAAAAGGCTGTTCCAGTCATCTTTTGCTACTGCTCCAGGTGCCAGCATAATATATTTTCCCAAGCCTTCTTCCCAGAAACCTGGTACATCCTTGGTTTTAACTAACTGTTGCAGAAGCTGAGCTGCTGTTTCATGAGAAGACATCAATGCTGGCACTCCTGGCTACAGTGATAAAAACATCCTCCCTTGCCTGTGTTTTCCCTTGTAACACGCCTGAACATCCCAGATCTGAGAGCTTTCCATGTGACTGTTGTGTTGTACATGGGAGCCCAGCTCTCTCCTCTCTCTCCTCTCTCTCCTCTCTCTCCTCTCTCTCCTCTCTCTCCTCTCTCTCCTCTCTCTCCTCTCTCTCCTCTCCTTTTTACAATAACAACCTTTTCAAACTTGAAAGTCCTGTTGCTTTTGTCACAAACTTTTCTTCAGAATTCTCCAGGGTGAATAAATCTGACAACTGTCTTGTCTTCGCAATCTTTTATTCAGCAACAAGTGTCTTCTTCATGCAAATTTCATTGGCAAACATCTAGTCAAACTTTTTCAAAGACATCCATTTTTTAAATTTCTTTTTAAGAAAAGAAAGGTGTGTTTCTTTTATTTTTAAAGCAGCTCATGATGAATGGGCTTTCAGAACCTTCAGAGAGACTGAGGAGTTCACAACTTCAGGGCTGCTGTGTGTTGTCCTATGAAGCCTGTGATTATAATCCCTTTAAAGGACAGTAAGCAAAAAATCTTGTGGGTTGTAAAATATTTTCCCATCTCAGATTCTAAATGTTAAGGTAAAGCAATATGCAGTTGCTGCTTTGAATTTCTTAGTGGCAACAAAGCAGTGAGCTTATTGATCAAAGTGCTTCACAGCTTAGTTAAAAATTCTGTACTAAAGATCTGTGATTTTTCAGGTAAGTGTCCTTGACTCAAAATAGCTTTAAAAGCCATGGAAAGTCTACCATGTGACTTGTAAAATGTGGGCATATTTAGATCAGCATCCACCAAGGGTAAGGTGTACTTTAGAGGTTGTTAAATTGGGTGTTGCGCATCCATGGAAAGCTGTATCGGAAACAATGGTTCTGCTTTTAAAATTTGTTTCTGCCAGCTTTTACAAAGAGTAAGAAACAATTGTTTCCTTGCATGCCAGGCTTGCATTTGCCTTGTTTCTCAGTTGTCACCTGTCCTGTCCCTGCTCTACTTTCCCTGTTCACTTCAGCTGATGAGCTCCTGGCTTTTACCTTCCTGTTTACTGTTATTCTTGACATTATGGATACCCAGACGTAGATGGTGTTAACTTCCATTTCCTAGCTCTGTTTCTCACAACCCCTTCTGCCTTTGTCTCTGAAGTCAGCAGCGCTGTCCTTGTGAAAGGCAAGGCTTTGCACTGATTTAGCTGACTGATTCACCTTTGCAGCATTACTGCCTTATCTTTACTCCTATTTGCCTCCACCCAGCACCCCTTTCCCATCCTCTTGTTCTTCCTTCTGCATCAGGATTTTTCCACGACCCCATGATAACCCTTTTCCCTTCCCCTCCTCATGCAGCAGCCCCCTCTATAGCAGCCAGCACAGACGTCCGCTATGCCACGGAGCCCACTCACATGGATGTGTTTTTCCACAGGGCTTCTTGGTGCAAGTTGTTGGTGGCCTTTCCTTCTGTCCTCACATCTTAGTGCTTCCTCTTCTTCCTCCTAGTGAGCCCAGAAAGACCTTCCACAGCTGGCCCCCAGCACTCCACAGCTGTCCCCATGGGGACAGTAAAAGGACACAGACAGCTGGTCTCTGCTCCAGGATGGCCCATTCAGGATGGACGTGGGAACCTTCTCGTTCAACATGTTCCCACCAGCATCAGGAACTAATTTTGAGTGATGAACATCTCCCACCAATGCCCTCTGTGCCACATAGTTCTCAGCCTCAGCCTGAAGTTTTGTTTCTAAGGACTGCCAAGAGGAGTTTTCCTTGTCTGTGAGGATCTGGAAATAGGGATGTGCAATCCTCACCTGGCAGCAGAGTGCTTAGCATCCAGGGAGACAAGTGCCAGGCCCCTGCTGTGACAAGGGAACTCCTTAAAAGGAAGGCAGTGGCCTGTCTTTCCATCGCTTAGAAGGAAAAATACTTCAGATGTGGCAGCTGGAGCAAGAAATGAGATGTTTCTCTTGTGCACTGCATGTGCATTAGATCTGTATTAATGGGGATTTAGGTTTGGTTTTACTCTCTACTGTTAGAAAGAAAAACATCTTCACTGTGTCAGGTAGAAGAAAGAACATGGTGAATAACTGAGATGAGATCATTATATGACTTCATGAGTAGTCATGGACTGCAACAATTGAAGGAAACTATCATTTACCACTTGTTGTTTAGCAGATGGGCACAGCTGAAACTCGGCTCCGCTGCAAACTTTATTGTTTCCCTGTCAAATCCTAAGAGGCTGAGATACCTCCCAGGAGACCACTAATCACTGCTGGCACTGGGTGTTGCTGGCAGCACAAAGTGAACCTTAAAAGCTTTGGTGGTTCATATTAGAATCAAAGAGGCTGAATGCTTCCTCTGGGTTCCTGGTCATGCTGAACATTTAATAAAAATCCTACATTAAGACTCAGTATGAAAGGAAAGAGCGGGCAAGCTGACTGACTGCATCTGGCATGGCCAGTCCCTTACCTAAAATTAGCTGAACTCCTGGTCTCCTGTGTCAGCATGCACTAGAGCTTGGGCAGAGCTTGGCTGGTCCTTCAGGAGCTCAGACCTCTGCAGGCTTTTCTGAAGTGCAGGTACCAGGCATGGCCTTTCACTGAAGCACCATCAAACCTTGGAGGGCATTTGTTACTCCCTCACCAAAAACAGGGACTGAGGAAAAACAAGTCTCCAATGGAAAACACAAGTGGGAAAAAAACCAAGGAGAAAACTGTGTGGTTCTTCTGCTCCCCTCCACCCCACCTGCCCACCCTCCCGCACTATTTTTTATATTAGGGTAAATGAAACGCATCAACCTGTGGACAGCTCAGTCAAGGACGCCCTGTCCTCCCACTGGCAGAACCTGTGCTTTGCCATAAAGTATGATTCTGCCTGATCCCATCCCTGTGAAAGGGATTTGCTGATGTTTAAGAAAAGCTGTGCATGTGCTCCTACCCCATGTAGGAGAGGGAATGATCCACCACGTTTCTCTCTCCCCTTTTTGCCCATATTGGCTGGGGTAGAGTTAAGTTACTTCACAGTGACTGGTACAGGGCTGTGTTTTGAATTTGTGCTGTACACAGGGTTGATAATCTAGAGATGTTTTTGTTATCGCCGAGCAGATCTTACACACAGCCAAGGCCTTTTCTGCTTTTTGTGCTGCCAGGCTGGGGAGGAGGCTGGGAGGTCCTGGGATTTGGGAGGAGACAACCAGGACAGGTGACCTCAACTGACCAAAGGAATATTCAACACCCTATGACATCATGCTCAGTATGTAAAGTGGAGGGAAGAAAGAGGAATGGGGGGACATTTGGAGCGATGGTCCTGTTTGGAAAGGATCTCATCAAAGATGAGGCCCTTTGTCTCTGAGTCCCAGGACCAAATCTGTATGACCATCCTTGTTTGTCAGAGCCAGAGAGCTCCCTGGTGCCTCCTCCACCAGAAAGGTTGGTCGCAGCCTCACTTGATTCCCACACGCTCTGGCTACACACTGCACGTTAGGATCATCCTTCAGCTTTCTCAGAAGCTCTACCCTGGCTCCCTTTTCCTTGCCACAGTACCTAATTCATAACCTTGTGTTTGCCCCTTGATGCTATCCCCCAAAAAACCAGTAATTAGAAAGCATGTGGGAAACCAGCTTACAAAAGGCTGTCAGCCTCTCTCCCACATCCGACAGACTGACTGAGGGTTTTCTCCATCCAGCTGGTCCCCATCCAGCATTGCCACTGGCAGGATGCAAAAAGTCTTCACACAGAGTTTTTAACACCCCACAGATTGGCTTCATGGATGGAGCAGACAGGATTAGGGAGAGTTGAAGCAGACCAACCTTTCTCCCAGTAGTGAGCACCAGCTCCCCTTTTACAGGGAGCTGCCAAACGGCAGCTGGAACGAGGTCATGTCTCAGGCCCAAGCCTTCTGTGACTTTCTGACCTGGCCCCCTGTCAGGTGATTCTGGGATTAGCCTTACTTTGCATAAGAGACAGGCAGGATGAGCAGGGTGTTGCTAACAAACCAGTTTTCATGGGTGGGAGTGAGCTCCAGTTCTAAGCATGGTGGAAACCACGCTGGAGCTGATCTTCCTGCCCTGGACAAGTTCAAAGTGCTGTAGCTTTTGCTGCAAGGGGATGTGGGTCACATGTCACTTGTGCTTTTCTTCCACCATGTTCTTGATCCTTCTGGTTCTCCCCACTTTTTCCTATTTCTTTCTCTACCTGGGTCATTCCTAAGGTCTTGGCTTGTCCAGCTAGCAACAGTGAGGTCCACGTCAACCATACAAACATCATCTTTCTTAGAGAATGTTTCAAATCTGGGAAGATGCAGGGCCTTGTACTACAAAGGAAGGTTTTTTAACTTGCCCTGGATGGAGAGGCTCTAACTGGGCTCATAATTTTCTGTGGCAGGAGTGAGTTACAAAGTTATCTTAAAGCAGTTCACAGAGACATGGAAAATGGGCTTTAAAGGGAATGCGACCCGGTTCATACTCATGTCCTCAGCTGCACCTAACTACTCCTGGCAGAGATTTCACCATCAGAATGGACAGTCTTCCAGCATGTACTGGGAGGAACAGAGTAAGCAGTGGGAACCTCCCTGAGGGCAGCTCTTTGTGTAAGAGTAGCCCACACATGTTCCCAGTTGCCTTATCAAGGTAAGTGGTTATAATGGGGGACTTCTGTCAAGAGGAATGAAGAGAGTTGAGAAGAGATTGTTTGGAAAGTGTCAGAAAGCCAACAGGACGGTGTGGGAACAGCAAACGATTGTTCAAGCCTTCAGAAATCTCAGAAAAATAGAAAAAAGTCCAAGGTCCTGCTCCTTAGAGCTGGAGAAGAGAATAGAAACTCCTGGAGGTTGAAGAAGTGGCTGGTGTTTGCTGAGAGGCTTCACTGTGTGGGGCACGTAGCCCTGGTTCTTGGGGATGGGTTCTCTGGAATGGCTGCCTGTCCAAAGCCCAGTGCCCAGCCTCACAGCCTGGAAATGGGCTGGGAAAGGCAGGATAGCTTTAATGAACCTTCAAATGGGTAAAACTTAATTTACACCCAAGGGACCATGGACTAGGTGCGTATGTGAAAAGAAAATAATCAGTTGTTTAAACTCCCAAATAGGAAACTTTGTCTGTAAGAGGAAAATGGGAAGAAGTTTCCCTTTTAGGAACGAATTGTACAAAACTAGTATTGCCTAAGTGTGGCTAGATGCTTTTTTTAAGGGGGATGTTACAACTGCCGGCTGCCACATGCTGAGAAAGGAGAGAGCTCCTGAAAGACAGAAGGGTGGCGCTTCATGCTAATGGCAACACTACCCGTTCTACAGCGGGGACTCGAGCAGACTATGTAGATCAGGAAAGCCCAAGAGGGAGCACTGTGTGCAAGCCTGTGTGTACCTGACTGCCTCATCAAACGAGGCCCAGCACGGATCTCTCTCTACAGGCTCATTTGCAACGTGTGAAAAGAAAACTGTATTTGCATAGATAATTTAATTCTGGGACACATCTGTGGAGATTGCCTGCAGGCCACAGTCAAGTCTCATGAGAGTTTCTAAGTGTGCTGGATGATAATTTCCCAGCAGAGGATGTGTCCATCCAGCACACCCTGTCTCCCTTTTAGGTTCATCATGACGGCTAGAGACAGTGGAGCTGAGCAGTTGCAATAGACTTGAGCAAAGTCAGGACAATCATAGGTAGTCATATATGAATTTGGCTTTTCCAAGACACTAATTTTCCCCAAGAGGAAGCAAAACCAAATGCAAATCATCCTAAAGAAAACTTGGACAAATTTAGTGAAATTCGACTGCAAAGTGAGTTTGCTTAAGAAGAGTTTGGCAGATGACAAAAAGCTGCAGTTAAAGTAGAGGGTAGTTTTGATGGTTCTGTGTGACACCCTGGTTGGGTGTGAACCCCTGAGGATGGACAAAGCCTAAGCGTTTAAATGGGCTAAAACCCTGAGCCAGACCCCCAGAAGAGAGGTGTTACTGCTAATGACTGGCAAGCAGGGCGGGGTCTCAGTCCACAAAAATCAGCTCCAAGCCCCCTTTTTTCAACAGTAAACTTGAAACAAGTATCAAATCTTTGTGTACATCTTGGAGCAAATGACATGGGCCATGCCTCCAAAATGAGGTGCAGTGTCCCAGGCGATCCTAACTCTCACGAGGGATCCAGCAGGCGCAGCATGTAAATAGCTCCATGCAGGATGAACAAGGTGCTAAGGGTGAAGAGCCAGAGCAGCAATGAAAAGGCATGAGCAGGTGGTTTATCCTTCTTATCAGGCATCCATCAGTGTTGTGATGGATACTGAACCCCTCCAGGGAGCTCTGCAATCCAACTCTTCAACAGGATGTTTAAAAGGAGAAGGACTGAGAAAAGACAGGGAAGACAGATGGAGAAAACTGCATCCTGCCTCCCCTAGCAGTTTCAAATGAGTTCAGCTTTTGCTTTCCCTTCCTAGGACCCAGCCCTGGGCTGAGCCATGCCGCTGCTGGGCTCCAGTTATTCTCTGGCATGGAGTGATGTGTTCCCAACACGGGGTTACTGACCGTGCTTTAAGCACAGCAGGACCCTTTGGCACAAAAGGGGCCTCGTCCCTGCAGAGTTTGTAACACAACTCACCTTAACTATGGGCTTTCTGCCCTCACTTGTGCCTTTCCAGACCTCCATTCCTTCCTGCTCGGCGGCACAAATCCTTCTTTGGTGTATATCTGTAGTGCAGCATGCACTTTCCTGCCTCCATACAAAACACCCAGGCATTTTTCCCGGACTCCCCAACATCCTGGCTGCAACTGCATGTTCCCTGACAGTGCCAAGTGACACCCAGAAGGATGTCCCAGCTCTTGCAGGGCTGCAGAGCTCACTGGGATGAGGTCGTGGTCCCACTTCTGCTGGGTGAGGAATAAGAGGGGATGCATATCCACGTGTCTGTAACAGTTGCTGAGGAACTGTCCATACCCCCAGAGCTTTGAATTTTTTTTTTTTTTTTTTTGGACAGCAAAACCCAGGAGCAAAACTGAAGCATGCACAAAGCGGCCATTTCTCATTATCACAGTTTACAAAGTGCTTAGTAATAAGCATGAGTCAGTGGGGCAACAGGAGTGCTCTCTACTAGTTTTGGGAGGAACCAGAAATAAGGCACTTCACTCCTGCTCCTGTGTGAACACACAGGGCTTCACTCCTCTCCCCTCACTCCCTGCTGAGAGATGTTTTTACTTATGGTCCCGGCTTTATGGAGGAGGAGACCAGATTGTTAAATTCAGTCTGAGCCTGAGTGTTTTAAAAGAGATCAGATTTCCAGAGATACTGAAATATGGGGGACCTTCATTATAGCCACTGTGAGCTGCAGATAATCTGCACCTCTGCAATTTGGAGGGCTGCTTTCAGTGCCAAAATTCGGAATTAATCCATGAGTCTCCATCTTTTAAATCGCTGGAGCTTGGTCTCCCAAGGGGCTTTTTCATTCTTCTTTGTACATGGCAGTAACAAGGCTCCTACCTCCTTCACCTGCTCTGGATGTGACTGTTGGCCCCACTGAGCCTTCATCGCCCATCACTGCCCAGGATAGAAAACACTTTCTGGAGGGTGGTGTGTTAGACTCCCTGGGCAAGGTACATCCCTCTGTTTTGCCTCGCAGGAGGATGGGAAAAGGGAGTGGAGAGGTCCTACTGCAGCTTCTCCTCTGGGACACCAGTCCAGTGGGAGTGGGAGCTGCTGCCAGAACCAGAGGCTGCAAACTGGATGCTTTTACCAGGCTTGGGAACGAACAGGTCACTGTTTGTTTACGATGGTGCTGTGGGGCACAGCGTGACCACCAGGGCTGTGCAAACCTCTCCGCTCCCCTTCAGACCACAGCTGCCACGGTCCATGGCTCTGCAGGTTTGGGAATGGGCAGCAATGAAAAATTAGCACTGTTCATGCCAAGACCTAGCAGAATTGCATAAATGAGGTAAACAGAAGTGTGTAAAGAGAGATCTGCAAGGCCTTACACCTGTCTGCAAACAGCCGTTTCCAGCAGCACCTGGGCACTTTGCTGCAGGCTGGGAGAGAAACTACGGTGCTGGAGCAGAGCTTTTGGCTTTCAGAGTTGGGGAAAAATTCCAGTAAAGAGGAGTGGATGTCTTGAGGGGAGAGAGCACGAAGCTGATGCGAACGAGCATCAAGACCGTGGGAAGCAAGACAGGGAAACGGTCGGCACGGGGATGCTGAGAGGGATAGTGGGTCTGTCCGCATGACACCGAGTGCTGCTCACACAAACATACCTATTGCAGTAGTCACGCTGGCTACCACTAGCCATGGGGCGGCACAAGCAGGTCACGGAGCACGAGGTTGGCCGCCCTCGCGTTTACTCACCTTCTCGGGCCGGTTTTGCCACAGACGTGGGGTTTTGTGCTGCCTCAGCTGCCAGGAGCACCCGAGCGAGGCGGCCCGTTCCCAGGCGGGCGCATCCCGCCGGCAGCAGCGGGACAGGGGCCGGAGATGGGCTCAGCCGCGGCAGCGCGGGGCTAACGGGCTGCGGCGGCGGGGCCAGGTCAGCCGGGGCCGCAGGGGGGCTGTGCCGGCGGGTCCCGCTCTGCCGGCTCCGGCACCGGGGGTGTTCTGGGGAGGGTTCGATGCTGCCGTTGTCTGGAGGAGGCGCCGGCGTGAAAAGGGGTCCAGCCCTGCCGGGAGAGCCCCGGCCCCCAGGCTTTTTCCCCGCTGCCGGAAAGTTTTGTCCCGGGTCAGACGGGAGCGGGGCCGGCGCCGCCGCCCCGGCGGGAGGAGCGCGGCCGCCCGG
>VWPU01014118.1:0-19164 GCA_013398955.1 Callaeas wilsoni | reverse complement strand
CCGGCATCCGACCCTCCCCCGCCTCAATCCCGGCCCCGCTCCTTCCCACCGGTCTCTGCATCTCATCATCCCCCCGGCCTCGACATCAGCCTCTCCTTCACCCACTCCTTCCGACCCACAGCCCCCCCGCCCCAGCGGGGATATTAGGAAAAAATTCTTCATCGGAAGGGCTGTCAGGCATTGGAACAGCCTGGTCAGGGAAGTGATGGAGTCACCATCCCTGGAGAGATTTAACTGAGAGTGGATATGGCACCTGGGGACATGAGTTAGTGGTGCCCTTGGCAGCTCAGGTTAATGGCTGGACTCAATAATCTTAAAGGCCTTTTCAAACGTGAACGATTCTGTGATTTTATTACAGTGAATGGGCTGTTGTTCATGATCTCTAGATCTCAGACTGAGGAGCTGTGGCACAGGGTGAGGTGACTCCCTCCAAGGAGCTCCCTGTCCCGTCAGTGCTGCTGGCATGGCAACAAGCTGCTCCTCACGGGAGCCCCGGGGCCTGGCAAGCTTCCACCTTCATTCGACCTGGGTGCTCCCAAAGAGATGCAAACAGAGGAAAGTCACCTTCCTTTGTCTATCTCTTAGAATCCTTCATGCTGAGAACTTGGCAGTGAGGGGAGCCCTCCTGCTCTCCTGTGCAGCCTTGTCCTTGTTGTGCGCTCTTGACAGAGGCCATGGCCACTCTGTCCCTGCCAGGCAGCCAGGGGATGGCCCTGCCAGTGCTCCCACAGCTACACGAGGCTACAGGTGCTGGAAAAAGCAGCTTTCAGGGACCTGTACCCAGAGGGAGGAACGTCCCCAGCCCTGTGGGAGAATGTGGGTCGATTCCAGCTCAACTTCAGCACCTGGCACGCCTGCAGGACACGGTGGCTGGCTCTGATGTGAGCTGGATTCGCCTCTGCTTACCCAGAGCCACCGCCAGGGATGCTCGGTGCAGCAGAGATGACAGATTCAGAGATGAGGCATTTAAGGGACTTGCACTTTACTCAGCAGCTCTATGACCCCTTCTTTGGTGAGGAACAGAACCTTGCCGGCGTTCTGATCCCAAACCTCAAAGACCGGGGGGTCCTCGCAGACCCTCTTCCCAGCTACGACCACGTAGGGATAGCCCAGCCTTTTGGCGTCCTTCAGCCTTTTGCCGATGGTCAGCTGGGTCCGGTCGTCCAGCACCGAGTCGCCAGCGAGGTGGGGCAGTGCTTCAGCCAGGTCATCGTACGCCCGCTCCAGCAGCACCGCTCCCTCCTCTTCCTCCTTGCTGCCTCTCTTGGGGGGGATGAAGCAGAGCTGGTACGGTGCGATGAGGCTCGGCCAGCGGATGCTGTCCTCAGTGGAGAGCACCTCGATGGAGGCCGCCAGGATGCGAGTGACACCCAGGCCGTAGCAACCCATTTCTGCCAGCTGGGGTTTGTTCTCGGCGGAGGAGAAGACGGCGTTGGCGACAGAAGAGTACTTGGTGCCCAGGTAAAACGTGTGCCCCACCTCAATCCCTTTGGTCTCAGTGAGTTTCTCCCCGCACGTGGGGCACGAGGTTCGCTCCCCGTTTAGCGTCTCCACGTTGGCTGCAAAATGTCCCTGAGGGCACAGCGCCAGCCTGTCCTCGCCGACGTCTGCCGGGAGCTGGAACTCGTGCGACGTGGTGCCGCCGATGCTGCCCGTGGCCGCCTGCACCTTGACGAAGGGCAGGCCCAGGCGGGTGAAGAGGCTGCAGTAGGCGTCACACACCTGCTCGTAGGTGAGCCGAGCCGCCTCCTCGGAGGTGTCGAAGGTGTACATGTCCTTCATGTAGAACTCCCGGCTGCGCAGCAAACCGAAGCGGGGCTTGGGCTCGTCCCGGAACTTCCTGGTGACCTGGTAGAGGCGCAGCGGGAGCTGCCTGTAGGACAGGCCGCTCTGCGAGGCCACCAGCTCCGTCACCACCTCCTCGTGCGTGGGGCCCAGGCAGTAGCCGTGGCTGTGCCGATCCACCAGCCGGAAGAGCTCCGGCCCCATCTGGTCCCAGCGGCCGCTGGCGCGCCACAGCTCCGCCGAGCACAGGCTGGGCAGGTTGAGCTTCTGCCCGCCCACGGCCTGCATCTCCTCGTCCATCACCTTGATCAGCTTCTCCATGGCACGGACGGTGGGCGGCAGGTAGCAGTAGCAGCCGGGGCTGGTGGGGTGGATGAGCCCCGCTTGCAGCATCAGCCGCTGGCTGCGGCAGGTGGGCTCCCCGGGCCGGCCCTCGGACCCTGCCTGGCCACCCATGGGCAGAGCCAGCGGCTGGAAGAGCTGTGAGAGCAGCAGGCGCCTGGCCCTGCCCGGGGTGCCACCGTGCCGCGCCCTGATGCCGCGCTGACGGGCACCCAGCGCCGCGAGACGGCGGCTCCTCAGCAAGGCCTCCATGGCGGGCACGGAGAGGGCCCTGTGGAGGGAGAGCAGGACAGAGCAGGGCTCAGCGCTGACCGCACAGCGGGGGCACAGGACGGGGTCTGCGGCCACCCTGACACCCACACGTGTGTGCCAGAGCTCACACGTACCCACACGCACCCGCACGTGCACCTGGGGGCACGCACGTGAACACCCTCCACGATACACAGGTGGACACGTGAATGCCGCACAGGCACACCCGCTCACCTACACGCACCCGGGTGTACACACCTGCACGGCCTCCAGGCACACGGGTACCCCAACACACCCGAGTGCTGCACGCTGCGTTCACACACCCCTGCACGCTTTCTGGGACACGAAAGTACCCCGAGACGGCCGGGCACGAGCGCGGCACGGGCACGCCTGCACGCACACGTGTGGCTGCACACGCGCCCGGGCGCACGCACGGGGACACCTTCCGGGATACACGGGTACCGCTGCCCGGGCACGGGCACGTGGGAATGTCGCAGGGGAACACCTGAGCATGCACACACGTGCACGCGCACACCTCACGCATGCGCACACATCACACACGTACACGCGCACACACGTGCACACCTCACACCCGCGCACGCCTCACACCCGCGCACGCCTCACACACGCGCACGCCTCACACACGCCTCACACACGTGCACACCTCACACACGCGCTCGCCTCACACCCGCACACGCCTCACACCCGCGCACACATCACACGCACCTCACACGCGCCTCACACACGTGCACGCCTCACACTCGCGCGCGCGCACTTACACCCGCGGGGGCGCGCGCCCGGCCCCGCCGGCACGGCCAATGGGGAGCCCCTCCCTGTCACGTGGGCGCACACACGCGGAAGTGGGCGGTGCGCGCCGCTCTCTATGGTTCCGCCGGGCGCGGCGGGCGCCACCTAGCGGCCGGGCGGAGTGGCTGCAGCGGGGGCCGTGGGTGGCACCAGGACAAGAACAGACAGCACTGGCACCACCAGGATTCGGGCATCCCTTCCTGGTTAACCAAGGCTTGGAAAACTGAGGAGGTCCTGGTGCTTGGGAGAGACTACTGCTGTGGAACTTGCTGCCATCCCACCGGCTCAGAGGGACAGTGACCACCTGTCTGTCCTGCCCTTGGAAGAATTGACCATCACCTCAAATGGCACCTTCGCCATCCTCCCCCACTGGTCGTGGCCTTGGGCAGCTGGGTCACGTCCAGAGTGTGGTTATGGCAGACAGCCCTCAGCTCCACAGGCTCCGACTGGGAATTCCTTGTCTTAACCCACTGCTCCACCTCTGCTTCCGTGTTTCTTCAGCCTCACATGCCCACCACAGAAGGCACCACAAGGTCTGCTGGTCACTGCCCACACTGCCCAGGTCAATGACCTGCTCAAAGCACTCGATGGCAAATGTTTTCTGTTTGTCCCTGAAGAGCTGCAGTTTGGGAATGGCATCATCCAGGTCAAACTCCACAGCTTGGCCCAGGAGTTTCATCCACCAGGAACGGTTCTTGCACAGTGTCCACCCTCATGTAGCAGTAAAAAATAGTAAACAGAGCCAGGACAGGACAAAATGGATCCTTGAAAGCAATGAGCCCATCAGCTTCCCCTTCCAGGCTCAGTCTTGGGGCAGCATGTCCTGAGTGTTCAGGGGCAGAACCACTCAGAGGGTGCCTGAAGGAGGGCTGAGAGATCAAAAGCCACCTTCTCATCTCATTCCAGTGTTCTCCAGTCCAGGCTGGCAGACAAACATCACCTGGCACGCAGTGCCCACCTCCACACTGCACTTTTCAGCCTCCTCCCTCAGCTCAGAGGAAGTTAAACATCTCCGAGGGCAACTGTGAGCACACAGTAAAGTACTCCACTAGAGGAGGAGATAGCACTTCAATGAAGAGTTAAATAATCCTGATTAAATACAGGGAAATAAGAACGAATCCTTATTTCATTTAAAAATGGGATTTGAAGAAATCTTCACAGTTCTATAATGTGAAGTCCTCATGGGCACTCCTGTTCACAAAGGGCTGGAAATGGGCAAAAGCAAGGAATTAAAGAGCACATCTTTGATGCTCCAGGTTATCTAGAAGCATTAAAGCCACAAAACAGTCGAGCCAGTTCTACGAGGTGACTCAACATCCTGTGTGCCCAGAGGGCCCTGTGACAGTCCCTCAGCAGCTCAGTGCTACAGCTGGGATCTGGCCCAAGTTTCCTGGCTGCTGGGTGGCAAATCCCCTCCCAGACCAGCCTTCACTGGTTTAGTCAGGCAATCCCTTCTCCCCACGTGTTTGTCACAAGTAGACAGGCGCTGCTTGGGAGAGGCGCTGTGGCTGTCTCGGAGGCTGGAGGAGCAGGATGGATCCCCGTGGGAAGGGAATTTGCTCCCACCTTGGATGTACCCAGGTGCTGCTGTGTGTCCCTCAGGACCTCCAGAGCCACATCACAAATCCCGTTTTCCATCTGCTGCTTGCCCAGGAATTGTGAGATTTTCACCAGGCAGCTCAGGACGGGAAGGTTGTCTCCGTTTCTATTGTTGGAGCCAGAGAAGTGAAACACATTTCCATCAGTGACTTATTACCTGCTGTGCTGATCAAAGGGACAAAACCATCTTGGATTGATTCGCCAGGGCAGCGTTTTAACCAGGAGGGTTTAAGGCTACGCAGGAGACGTGGTCTGTGGGGAAAGCTGATCTCTTATTAAATCAGCAGACAAGACTGAATGCGGGGCTCAGCTCAGGGGTTATGTGCTTGAAAGCCTGTCTGCGCTCCTTATTTTTTCCAGCTGTGCTGGGGGAACCTAATAAAGGTAGTGCTGTCCCTGCAGCCTTTCACCAAACTGCTCACCCGCTGCTTTGCTGGGGCTAATTTATGGCACCGGGGCCAAACGCGTGGCCTCAGCGGGGCGTGCCCTGCACATGTGAGACTGAGGGGCTCAGCTCCTGTCTGGGGCCTCCCTCTTTGCCCCGAGGGATTTCTGGGAGGAAAAATGCTCAGGATGGGGAGAAGATAAATGAAAGACCAAGCAGGCAATAGCAGCTGTCTTAAATCAGTCCCTGGCACAGCACCAAGAAGATCAAGGAGTCAGTGTGAGAGTAGCCACGGTCCCGGATCCCCGGTGGGGTGGTGGAGAATGGTTCTTCTCTTTCCAGCAGCATCCCCAGGTAGCACCAGGCCAGGGCTAGGGAAGAGAAGTCAGGGCAGGTGAGAGGCCAAGTCATTCAGTAACCAAACCTCTCTCCATCCTGCAGAGGATTTGCAGTTGGGGGTTGGAGTTGGCACAGGGTGGTGGCACATCCCATCTGCCTGTGGATGTGCCCCTACACAGCTCGTGGGGTCCGTGACCCCACAGTGCTGGCTCACACACTTGGCTCACTGATTTGATCCCCTCCAGTGATATGGATCCAGTGACTCCAGTAACTGCTGGACAATGCTTTTATGCCCAGTGGAGTGGTGGTTACAGGTCCTGCCTTTGATTTGCCCCTTGGGGATATAAAATTACTGCACACCCCCTGCGCCCTGGCAGCTACCCAAGGTGCAGGTGCTCCCTCCCGAGTAACCCTTGGGTGCTTTCAGACAGCTCCTCCTGAGCAGACACCACTTTGTTTGTTCCCTGCCATGACCCTGCTGTTTTCCAGCCCTGTCTGCACAGGGGAGGGGACATTCCCTGGGGAATGGAGATGCTGGGTGCCACGGTGATGGTTGCCATGGCAAGGGCTGCCACCATGCCTGTGGTCCTTGGGGACCAGAGCTGTCAGCATGTGGCTGCAGGCAGTCCTGGGGACATGGGCAGCCAGGTCAGGGCTGGATGCATGGGGGGAGCTGAAGTTACTGATGTAGCTCTTCTCATCTCCCACACTGTCTGTCTGCTGGGAAACAGCTCCTTGCACAGGGACTTTTTGCACAGGACGGTCCAGGACACCCAGCTCAAGCTGGGAGCACCCTGGAGTGGAAGCAGGGGATGTGGGTGCCGAGCACCCACCACAGAGCACGCGCTGCCTGCAGGCAGATGAGCCTGGCAGGAGCTCAGCAGTGACCACATTACCTCTGCCTGCATCCTCAGGCCTTTGCCCTTTTCAAGGGATGCTTGGACAACCCTTCCCATTAGTTTTGCTCTGTTTCACCTGCAAGCAAGCGGATGCACTTCATGGATGAGGGGCTGCTGGGTTTGAGCACCTTTTAGGTGCCAAGAGCTCCCTGTATGCTCAAAAAAGTCATATTCTGTTGCTTAAAAGCCAGTTTTTCCTCCAGCAGCATCAGCAGCACGTTGCAGAGCCAGTGCAGGTAGGAGCCCTTCCCTTAGTACCCATTCCTGGAGCTGTATTCATCTTGGCAGCTTCCCCATGGAGAACCAGAACAAAGCCTAAAGGGCTCAAAGCAGAGAGGGAAAGCTTTAGTCTGAAACAGTCCACCTTGGCTAGGGACGAACAGCAGGAATCCACATGGCTTCTCTCCTTTATCCAGCTGAGTGAGGAACAGGCAGCTTGAAAGAGGTCAAGACATCTTCGTAATTGGTGGGGAACTTTCAGATTACACTTGAGTGGGGAGGTTGTGACACTGCTGCCCTTCACTGCGGCTGGCAGTAGGTGACTGGTGAGTGTGCTCAAGCCTGCAGAGATAATCAACTCTTTATGGCCTGCTGTGGCCAGAACTGCTCCTGGAGGAGCCTGGCTGGGCTCTCACAGGGTACTGTGTCCTCCTCCCTCCCCTGCAGTGTGGGCTCCCTTTGGCTGAGATGTGCCACTGTTGCATCACTTGCTGAGGTGAGTAGTTCTGGTGCTGGCACAGTCAGCCTGGTCCCCAGGGGGTTTCCCAAAATGCGTGGAACCCCAGGAGCTGCTAGGAGCCTGCAATCCACACGACAGTGGCTGATGGGACCTGGGGAGGCCCAGGAGCAAAGGACAAAAGAGACAAACTGCTGGAATTGTACCATGCCTTCCCTAGGACAGACAGGGCTGACAGGAAGCGTGACAGAGAGGATTCCCTGTCCTCTCTCTGCCTGGCTGAACACTGTGACTTAAATGAGGGGGGCAATGACACTGCAATTGAACAGTAACTATTTTCAGCTTGGACTTTAGAGAAGTTACAAACTGTGGATGCTGAAATGCTGTTAGCAGGGAAATTTTCTCTTCTTGCATTCATTCTGTGAGAACTTTTCCTTTGCTGTGTAAGCTATGTAAACAATAGATAGAGTTTTTGTAAATAGCATTCATATCTGGTATCTTCTGACCTTGTGTACATTGTATTAGGAAAAAACATTTCTAAGTGGGTGTCTGAGATTTTGACCAATCACCCTAGGAGAAGTATGAGCACTGTTCAATTGCTTTATGGAACTAGAATATATAAATGGTATTGTAAATTTAATAAATAATTCATTCCTCACTCTGACTCCTGCCTCGCTGCATCTCTGACCCCCTGCTTGGAAGCCCACAACATACTCAAAAGAGGCTGCCAGATCCTGCACATCCTGCCAAGGAAGGTGTGGTGGCGCACACAGCTCACTTGGTTAAACACATCCTTCCAAACTCTGCTGCTACTTACAGGAGTTGCACATACCTGTTAGGGGTGGTGTTACCACACCTGTGTAGCCCCAGGTCCACCACAACTCCACAGAGAACTGGGTCTGAAAAAGTGCTACCATAGCAAAGATAAGCAGGGAATGAAAACCTGGAGGCAATGGAGAAAGTGAGATGAGCAGAAAATGTCAGTAGCAACAGAGGCTGACCATAAAAATGTACTGGGAGCACGCTGGTTCTCCTAGAGTTAAGTTTTATCGGGTCTTGTACAAGTGTTTAGACCAGACAGGAATAATTAAATCTTGGTGTAATTACATGTTAGTTGTGGCTGATTAAGTATGCTAATGAATCTGCAATTATCATTTGGTGGGGGGAGATAATGGAACACAGGTAAAACTGCAGCGATTTAAGGAAATCCTGGCTATTGTTCCAAAGGAGGAGGTCTCTGAAGGGAAATGCCTGAGCAGTGATGTGGGTGAGGGAGGGTTACAGAAATGCTGCTGGGGCAACAGAGGAGGGTTGTGAAATGCAGCCTAAGCCAAGGCCAGCACAGAGTGTGATTAAAGCAACGCAGGGCTTTGGCACCTGAACTGCAGCTTCAGCAGGGCTGCGGCACTTGGCAGCCTGGCCTTCAGGAGAGAGCCTGGGAGGTTCTCCCTGGGAAAAGAGCAGTGTACACCCTGGGAGGAGGTGTACCAGCTGCGATCAGGGAGGGGCAGGAACACCTCCCACTGAGCCTCCAGAGCTGCCATGAAGGCATTTATCAAGGAGCTAGAAGAGGTGGGTGTGAAACTCCTCAGGCTGAAGAGTGCATTGAGTCCTCACTCTCACTTTTGGCTGCTCATTCAAGGCAGGGATTAGATTTATGAGCATGAAATGAGAAGAATGAAGTAACTACCCATGTCAGTGGGTAAATCCAAAATGGAGGTTTGTCCTCCTTGGACAAAATGTCACGGGGAAAGAATGAAGTGGTGTGTGCGTGTGTAAAATCGGGACAATTGGCTTCACCAGGCTGTGTGGACCTAGTGGGGCATAACTGAAGGGTTAAAAGCTCAGCTAGGAGGTGTTTCTTTTATTGCAGGTGTGTCTTGGGGCAAAGAGTGAAGGCTCACAGACTTCAAGGACATTCCTACAAACATCACATCCCACCACCTCCCTCTCGATGCCTTGAGTGTCTTACCCAGACTCTTGACAGTAATCACTGGCCGTGGGGAACGACACAAGGAGCACACAAGGAGCACGAGAGAAATGATAAACAGCTGTTGAAAAGCAAGCAATCACTCATTAAAAGACACCCCTTGGAACAGTACGCCGGCCAGAGCTTTATTTTCAACAGCCCGTACAACCAAAAACCAAGAGCAACAGCAAATATGTGTGTGCATGTGTGTGACCGATACAGTGCAGTACCCAATCACGGAATACAGAGTTTGCCAATAAATTAAGGAGTGAAAAAACAAACACAGTGCATACCTAAAGATCATCAGTAAATAAGTGAAACACAGCCTAAGTAGAAGTATTTGCATATCCTCTAGCTGTTTTAATACTGCTCTTTCAAAGCTAACCAAACCATTCTTGCTCTGTGCAGACTATCATACAAGCACTGGGCTAAATCATAGCTTCACCCCAGGGACAATTCCCTCGTAGGGGCAGGAAGGCAGGCCACACCCTGAGAATCAACACTTGCCTTCCTGTGTACCCCTGGTGCAGCCAGGAGGCGTGGCAGACACTCCTGGATCACTGACACAGCTCCGCGGCACGGGCAGCACTGAGGACACTCCGCACTGGCTGTGTCTCCCCATGGAATGCTGCCCCTGCGCAGGATTTGAGGGGGTACCTTACTTGCACACAGTGTGCCTCACTGAGTTACAGCCCAAGCTTATTCCTGCTACTGCTTTATCATTGGTTTCATCTGGACTTTAAACATCCATCTATCAATAAATAAAATCATTGGTTTAGCACGCATAATAAAATTACACCTCCCACTGGTAACTGTTCGAGAAGTTCTCCGTGTTGCCCCCTACACAAGCCTCAAGAAAATGACTTTCTTTTCCCTCAGGCTCAGTAAGGTTTCAAGTAACAATTTTCAGTACTGCTTGGACAAGACACAGGCTTGGTTTGGAACCCTGATTCTGGCTACAGGGTCAAAACATTTCCACACTTCTACACTCAACTGTATCAAGTCCATGACTGTGCCATTTTCACCCGCGAGCAGCAGAAGAGGGAACTAACAGTACTTGCTGTTATTTCCTCTCCAGGTGACTGAAACAGTCCTTTTACAAAGCCTATCAACCTAACACAGCTAAAATGAAAAGCAAAAATCTCACTCGAGTCAGAACCAAAGCCTGTGT
Source organism: Callaeas wilsoni (assembly GCA_013398955.1). Lineage (NCBI taxonomy): Eukaryota > Metazoa > Chordata > Aves > Passeriformes > Callaeidae > Callaeas > Callaeas wilsoni. Next base: position 8,943 of record VWPU01014118.1, on the reverse strand, counting down.
GTAACAAGATTCCCATCAAGAGCTCTTATCCACAGCCACTTGCTCTAACAAACCTCCTAGAAATGCAGCCTTGACTTCCTTCTCCTACAGGCCAGGCCAGAACAGTCTGAGATAAGCCATATCTTCCTCCAACTGAGTACTTATAAGGCACTAAAATTAAGCCACAACCAAAACACCCCAAAAAACACAAACTCAAAAGAAATCCAAATAAACTGACCCATAAAGAAATTAAAATTTGGCTATATGAAATAGCAGCATTTTTTTTTTTTCAGTGGTCTACAAAGCCAGAACATTGATACTTTGGGGCAAAAAAACCAATGCACTGTTGGCCAACTACAAAATACCTAAAAACCTACATCCATTCGCACTTCATAATCAAAATCAGTACAAATCTGATAGGCACAAGTAAAAAGCATCTTCTTCACACCTCAGTGCTCCGTTTTCCAACAGAAGGCAGGGCTGGGGAGCTCAGCTGCCATGCAGGACAACCCCAGCAGCACAGCACCATCACCACCACGCAGCCGGAGCATGATGGAGCGTGGGTGAGCCACTGCAGAGCTGCTCCACAGGATACTGACTGGAGGCAAATGTTTTTAACAACATGGTTAATTAGACAATGTGTTCAGCTTTGGCACCTATTTCTGAGCCGTCCCTCCCGTTCTCAGAAGTCATGTTAAATATAGCTACGGTACACAGCTGGTGTAACTCCAGTGTCTTCATCCATTCCCATCATTTTTCTTCTGCTTGGAAATAGGTGAACTCACCTATGTCACTACATTAGATACAAAGGCTAGCACTTCAGATTCTTAAAAACAATCACTCTGAGTTTGGAAAACTGGTTTTAAAACATACAAAGAAATACTAAACATAAATGTGTAAAGCAGGAATTCATACCTTTAAACATCAATAAGAATGAGCTTATTTGGAGAGCAATAAAGCTTTTTTTTTTTTAAAGGATATACTGACTAGCTATAGGTAAATTCCTCTTTCCCTGATTGCTTGGTGAGCTCAGCCAGGCTCAGTGCCTTGCAGCTTTGCAGATTTTGTCATACACTTCTGGAAAGGCATCCTTGCAATTCATCTGCTCCCTCAGCTTGTGGTACAACGAGCCATCAAACATATCCCAGAACTCCTCGCGGGTCATATAACAATCTGCATACAGCATCTGGAAACTGGAGAGAAGGGAAAAAGAAGAGACAGAGATCGAGTATTAATTGAACCACAAGCTTTGATATACAATATTAAAAAAAAAAAGTTTCAGTGCAAGCTATGAATAGCAAATACTTAACAAAACAAAAACATCAACAATGCTTTTCAAAAACAAGAAAATACAATTGCTTACAAGGATTATGCTGGGACACTCAGCCAATTATGTTTTGTAGATTTAGTATTTTTTTCTGCCTGTTTTCTTAGGATCCATGGAGGTACAGTCATAGAATCTCATATTTGCCTGCATTACAATATCCATTCAAGACAGATGTAACAATACATCCTTTGACTTTTTCATTTCTTTGGACATTAAGAATAGAACTAGGATGGCAAGACACCAGCAAATGAGACCAGGCCAAGAAGATAAATTCATAGTGTAAACAAAGTGCAGTGTAACAAAGGTCCATTTACAAATTAAATCCTTCTTCAGCTGTGGACTCTTCCTCACTTCCATACTGTGCTCTCTAAAGGGCAGCTACCGTCAGAGTACAGCAGCAAAACATGACCTAACATAAAAGCTCTATTGTTTTGTGTGATTACAAAACCAGAAGATTAAGCATTTATCCATTGTTCATTTCCCAGTGACAGGTAGAAAACAGACCAAACTTTGTCAGTAAAGAGGTTTAAATGGAAAGCTTAATTTCAAGTTAATGAAAAAAAAAGCTTAAAATTAACTTTGGGTTGCTTTGTTCTCTGGCAAATCACTTCTTGCAGCTCAAAGTCATTTACAGTCCCCAAATCATCTTGAAGCAGCCTTGCCATTATTGCTCAGCCACATGGGACATGATCACTGTTAGACTGAGAAGTAGGTCAAAACAGAAACGGGGATAAATTATACTGATGGTGTAAAAATACCGTGGAGTTGCTTTTTGTTCCTGAGAAACCAGCCTGTGGCTGCTTCTCCACTGACACTGCTCCAGCAAATTAGGCTGGCTCGAGTCCGCGACAGATGGCGGGCACATGCCTCACGCCCACTGTGGTCCTGGGTAATAAGAAGCGAGGCAGGGAAAAGGAAGCTCTGGAGCACAAGTTTTGAGGGAGGAAAGAATGCCAGCAGCACGCGGGGCTGACTGCAGGGACGGCCAAGGCTGGCCCCGGGGCAAGGACACCCTGGCGCAGGGACGGGGCGGAGGCGCCGCGTGACGCCGCAAGGACTGCGGGGACAACGGTCCCAAGGGCAGGCAGGGAAGCTGTCCAAACTTTTGGGATTCCTGAATGATGCATTCCAAGGATGTATTTTGTAGCAGCAGACTCTACTCTCAGAGCAGCCTGGAGTTTTAAGGTGACCCGAAGTCACCCAGCTCCCAGATACACTGCAAGAACTTCAGGCAGTGTGTCCTTTTGTTTGGTTGGCTTTGCAATCAAACAATGAAGTGAAATCATATTTAAAACTCACCAAAATTAGAAATTTAAATTAGCTTTCAATTATTGTGGTTGTTAAATTATTGCAATAATAAATTAATAAAGTTCTGTAGGATAAATAACTGATTAAACCACATGGCTGTGAATTATATGAGGTTATTACTGTTCTGAGGAGTGGGGTCCTTACCCGTGCACACTTCTTACAAACTTTTCCATTTGCCTCATTGAAGCCCTTGCTTCAAATTGTTTGCTTTTGGGCTCTCCATAAGCTCCTATATCCACGTAGAGCTCCGTTTCATTTCCTTTGGGATGGACCATACCAGGATTGTTGGGCAATATGAAAGGACATAACCAAATAGGATACACCTGCAGGGGCAGGAAAACACTTTGTCACTTATTTTTTAATACAATCATCGTCTAAGCTCTCTAATAAATGTGACAAAATGAAGAGTTAAGAGAACTTCTTCCCAGTCTGGGACTGAAAACCTTGCTTTCAGCTCTTCCCTCTCAGCTGTCCTGGTGCTGTTTTTAGCTGGACTTTGTAACGATCATAACACAAATAGATTGAAAACGTCCTCCTAGAATTACATCTCCTCCCCTTAAGTATTCGAAAATAAAAGGAAAAAAAAAAAAAACAAACCACAAACAAGCCACCCCTGATCTCAAAGCAACAACTGAATAAACATTCTGAGCAAAAAGAGAAGGAAGTGTTTTCTTTTCCAGGTCAGTCCAAAATTGAAATTGTCAAAACTGAAACTCTACACTAACTAAAATAAATTCAGAATTAAAAGCAAGAAAGGGAAATGAATCTCCACAGTTGGTTTTTAGTGAGACCACCAGTCATTTTAGGTGAAGATCAGTTCAAATTTTAGTAAGCGATAAAATCTTTTAGAAGTGTTGGCTTCTACTAAAGTTTGCATCTTTTATTTAATTCTTCTCCTTTTCAGAAAGCTGTGTTTATTTCTGCTGCAGCCTTGCATCACGGACTCACAAAGCACAGCACTCCCCAGGACACAATAATGGCCTTTTGCACAAGCAGGATATTATGTCTTAAGATCAACAGCCACAGCTCTTATCACAAACAACCCAAGATTTGCTGTGTTCTAAGGAGATGTGTTCTTACATTAAGGTCAACGTGGAAAGTCTGGATTGACTTTTCAAGGCTCTTCATTGGCACCAACATGTCCTGCACAACGTGGTGCTGCTCATACAGCTTCCGAATGGCTTCTCCTTGGGTGAGCTTCAGCAGAGAGATTTTTGGGGGAACCATCCAGCCAAACAGGTAACGGAACACAGGGTTGTTGCCAAAGGGAATGATATCCTTCAAAGAGGAAAGAGAAAGAATGTGTAAGTGGGCCAAAAGAACACTTCGGAATCCTCAGAGCAATGTTAAGCCAGATTTTCAATACATTTGATTGCTGATACTTTGCTGAAGTACTAAAATACAAATATGAGGAAGTTAGAGAGGCCTGGACTGCACGTGGCTCCAGAGCCCTGCCCCAAGCCACCTCTGGTTACCACTGATTTTCAGCTGTATGAATCACAACACACTCAGCCCCAAATAATTTCAGAGAATAAAGTTCAGAGAGCAACAGGCTATTATCTTGCAATAGCCAAGGGAGGAGTGCACAAGGAGCTAACCGTACAGAAGTTTTGCAAGAATAACCAGATAAAATTTCTCAAAAGCATTTTAAAGCTGTAAAATTTTAATTACCACCTGCACAGCCAACTCCTGTTTACCTTCTGCAGGAGCTGAAAGGATCTGGTACCTCACTCCAGAGATTCAAAATGTAGTAACAGGAATATTTCAATATTTCAGACTGTCAAATAAAGTTTTGCATAACTACACATGACAAACACAGCTATGAAATTCCAAGTAATGACCTGACTACATAATTACTTTAGGCAGGGCAGTTTTTCAGCCAGAATTTCATATTCATGTTTTTTCCACCATCTGAATTTGAAAATCAGTCAGTAGGTACAAAAATTTAATGCTGAAATATGTGCTTAAGGTCTAAATTCAGAAAAGCTCTAAACCAAAAATTAGGAGTTTCTGATACAATGCCTTATATGTATCACTTATGAAGTGTATACACTTATATGTATCACTTATTCATATCACTTATGAAGAAGTGTCTTTGGATTTGCTGTACCCAAATGCAGGACTTGTAAATTTGCCATAAACTTTGCTGTTATTTTTTTCTGCCATGAAACACAGAAGTTGCTGCCAAGGGGAAGAAGGTACATTGTACCTACACTGTGAAAGGGCAGAGTACTTTCCTGCAGATACATTTGAATTTTGGAACTGGTCTTACCTGGAGCTCCCAGAAGATACTGCGAGTATGCCTGTGGTAATAATGTCTGGAAGGAATGTATTCTACTCCAGTCCTGTCAGCTTTCAAATACTTCTCCACATGCTTAAAGAACCACGGCTTGTAGTAGTTGCCAATTCTGTTTATCTACAAGAAAGCATGCATTCATTAGGTAACAGTTACACCTTGCTAGACAACAGTACGTCCCCAAATTCCTTTCCTGGGAGGAATCTGTGTCATAGCCTCTGGAGGAGGCTGTCACAAGACATCTAGGGAGCCTTCACTCCTCCACCTGCAAGGCTCCTTCTCACCTTTCTGGCCATTAGCGTTTAAGTAAGGCTTGCTAAGGCTTGCCACTGACAAGCTATTTAAGAGCCCACGAATGTGACAGAACCAAATTCCTAAAATGCCAATCTCTAAACCCACCATTAATCCAAAATCTCACATGGCAGAGGAGAAATGCCCAGGTGGAGGGTTGCATGAACACTTAGTATGACCCTCCTGTGCATGTCCCCGATGTGTTTTTATTAATGTTAACAAAATTAAAAGCTTGCTGGGAAGAAAGTTACTCTGAGTAACTGCAGTTCAAAGCAGCATTGTTCAGTCTATGAGAAAAGATCCTTCTCTTCCTCCTCAGGTACTGCAGTGAAGAGGCTGTAGACTGAATTATTTGCTAGAACAATGAAAGCAGTTGGTCATTTCTCATCGATTGAAGAGATTTAGAGAACAGACTCTGTCATAGCAGCAAAGGGCTGGAATTTAAAACATTCTGATGGACAGATCTAACTTTTAATCTTATCTTAAGAGATTGTTCCAATTTTATAATGGTTTTATCCTAGCATCTAGTACAGCTTCAGTTAGACTTTGGGAGTATTTTTTTCATTGTGAGTAACTTCCCTTCAGTTACCTTGCTTTGCTCAGCTTCATCAGTCAGGACTCCTGTCATGATGACTGCTTCATCCAAGGAATACATAAGTCCTTCCACAAAACTATTCTCCTTTTTCTTAGACTCTTCAGTGAACTTCTCACAAATCTTCTGCAGTCCTCTCACTGGCTTGTAATGTATTTTGACATATTTCTTGGCAGGAATAATTTTTATTTCTGCTGCAACCAGGAAACCCAGAGTACCACAAGACCAAGGCACTGCATAAAATAGGTCTGAGTTTTCAGTCTGCAAAAAGTATGTCATACTAAATCACATATCCACACCAATAACTGTCAATGACATTGTAAATGATAGCAAAGTAACATTTTGTCTTACTGGTGAACATCTCACAAGGCTTCCATCAGCAAGAACAAGTTCGTAGGCCACACAGGTGTGCTGAAAAAGTCCATAGATATGGGATGAAGACTCAATGCCAGTTCCCATGATCAGGCCACCTTATCAAGAGAGCACACAACAAATCCAATGAAACACACTCCAAAATGTGGGTATTTATGAGAGCAAACCCCCACTTTATAAGCTCTTTTAAGACTATTAAAAAAAAAAAAAAAAAGCGCTTATAACATAAATAATAAAAAGAACATAAGGTTCAACAGAATATTTCTAGAACCTTTAAAACAATGCAATGTTTTATTGCATAAAAAAACCCTAATGAAAGTGCAGCAAAATCAGTGAGCCTCTTGTCATCAATGACCCTTACCTACTGTGAGATCATCGAGCTCTGGTACCACAGGAACAGTCCAGCCCATGGGATTCAGGTATGCAGTCAGCTGGCCCATGGACACCAAAGGTTCCACACGAACAACCTAAAAAGCAAAAAAAAACAACAAAACAATCCCACCCCCAAGTTCTCCATAAACATAAATTAAGAGTTCAGCATTAATGATGACAAAATATGGCTAACCGGATACACTTCCATCTGCTATCAGAACTCAGAGACTCAGTTGCCTGAGAGCGCTACTAAAAATAGTGGGAACTGTTTAGTGATTCCTCCTCTGCCTCAACATCTTGTTGCTCAGTGCCCAAACCCATAAATCAATCTGGTCTTTTAGACTTCAGCACATAAAAGCCAAGCAATTCCATATGCTGGGTTTTTCAGATAGAACGATCCAAGCACACATTGCAAACCCTTGAAATTCGATGGGTCTGCTACAAAATTTTGCTCTTTGCGGAATCTAATCCCTTCAGCTCCGAGCCTCATAAAGAAAACTGTAAAATGCATTATAGTGAATGCTTTGTGGTGGAATTTGTTACCTGTCTTTCACTGTCTACTTCCAGAACATCCATTAAATTGATCATGATGTTCTTGTGAGTCTTCTTGTACTTCCCAACCCGGAGTGACACGGTCAGCCAGCCGGGCCGGCCCGTGCACATGTATCTCTTGCTGCCTTCCTTCTTCCATTCCCGGACCTGCAAGAGCCAACAACTGTCAGAGTAGGGATGCCTTGGAAGTCTCTCTGCAGACCTCTGAACTTCTAAATAAAGTATGACCAGAGTGGTTTCGTTATGTAGAGGATGCATTTCTAATATCTCGTAGCTTTAGGGTTTTCTTTTGGGGGAAAGATTCAGAAAGCTATCAACACACTAACAAGAGAGTCGAAAAACCCCACAGGAAAACCCCCTCTAACGGAGGTATTATCACTGTTATAATCTTAGTCCTACTCCAAAACTCACAAAAAGTGGCCTAAGCCTGCAAATGAACAGGCAAAGAGAGAAAATCTGGTCGAGTGGAAGCAACCTTGAGCAACCTGGTCTAGTGGAAGATGTCCCTACCCATGGCAAGGGAGAGTTGGAATGAGATGATTTTTAAGGTCTCTTCCAACCCAAAGCCTCCTAGGATTCTATGAAAAGTTGAGAAGGAAAATGTGTAAGCCATACAAATGAGCCACAAATTCTGCAAAGCCACACTGGTTAACACCTGGAGAACAAACAGTTGCATTTTCTTCAAAGCTGAGTTGCTACTACAGCTGGTAAAAAAACCCGAATCAACAACCCCAAAAGCCCCGAGAATAACGCCATACACGTTAATATCTGTCTGTATCTGTGATGTGAGAGACAAGGCAGGAAACAGAAGCAAACGTGACAGAACTACCACAAATACCAGAGAGCACAGAAACATTACAGACATCTGCATTTCTGGGTGGAAGAAAAGTTTAATCTCCCCATGAACCATCTCCTGGAACTGGCAGTGCCGAGCAGCAGGATGTGAGAGGAACCAAAACACGCTTCGGAGCCTGCGGTTCAGAGCCTGATGTTTCCATGTTGCACACACGTGTGTCCCTGAGCCTGGTGCGTGTCCAGCGCGGCTCACAGCACATCCCTGAGGATGCCGCAGCGCCAGCAGCCGCAGCGAGGGAGTTCCACAGGAGTTTCAGCGGGACAAGAACCCCACAGGGGGCTGAAAGCCCCGCTGCCGTTTATTCCTTTGCTTTTCCCCGCTCCTGCTGGATGCTGCCCCGGGTGAGGAATGGCGCGGGGGGGGAGGACGGGTACGGCGGGATGACAGAGAGCGGGACAGGGATACACTCTCCCCTCGCAAAGCCGTGGTACCTCCGGGGCTCCCGGGCTCCGGTCAAGCCTCACCTGCTCCTGGATGTGCCGGACGCGCTGGGCGTGCTGCCGCGGGGCGCTGTGGAGGCGCCAGACGGCCCATGCGCGCAGCTGGTAGTAGATGTCGAAGAGGATGGAGAGCGGCAGGAGGAAGAGGCAGACGAAGACCCAGCGGTGGTGCACCAGCACGGCCTCCAGCCCGCGGTGCCGCACCCAGAGCAGCAGCAGGAGCAGCCCCGCGCCCACCGACCACAGCGCCGACATGACGCCCACCGCCCGCTCGCGCTCCATCACGGCCGCGCTCCCTTATGGGACCCCGCCATGCCGCGCCCGCCGCTCGCGCGCTCGCCGCCAGGGCCACGCCCCTCCGCCCCCATTGGCCGAGACGTGAGGCGAGGGGAGGGCGACGGCCAATCGGAGAGCTCCGCGGAGATCGGACCAGGCGCTGAGGGCGCCCATTGGCTCCGCGCCGCCGGCCCCGCGCTCCCCCTCAGCGCCGCGGCCACCGGGGCCCCCCCGGGGCGGGGGTGTCACCGCCTGGGGACGGGGGGGGGGCCGGGCCAGACC
>VWPU01014116.1:0-58376 GCA_013398955.1 Callaeas wilsoni | reverse complement strand
CGGGGCCGGCACCTTGTGCGGCGGGCGGGGGCTCCGAGAGGTCCGGCCGGTCCGGCCGGCCCTGCCCCGGACAGCGGCGGCGGCGGCGCCGGGGTGAGTCACTGCTTGGAAATGGAGTGGGCGGGCGTGCGCGTAGCAGAATGAATGATGTCAGGGAGCAGCGCGGTGAGCATGAGGCTCGCGGCAAGCACGGCGGCGGCCGCAGCCCCGAACGAGCGTTGCCCCCGGCGCCCCCCGGCCCGGAGCCGCCCTCCAGCGGGAGAGCCCTTCCAGCTGCGGCACTGCTGAGGCAGGAAACCTCTGCGAGAAGCGTCGCCTCCGCCGACGCCCTTAAAGCCTGTCCCTTTCGCCAGGAAGAAGAGGCTGAGGCTGGGAGAGGAGCAAATTGCAGGGGAAGGTAGAGATTGTGGCAAACTTTCTAGCTGCTTCTGCGTGCTACTGCCTCACTGGTGGGAGTGTCTGCCCATAAGGAACTGCAAAGCCCAAACCTAAGAGCCCTGAGGCTCCAAAAAAGACTTCCAGCCGGCTTTGGAGGAGGAACTGCCAGCAGTGCAAGCTTTTGTATATACAGCTGAGTAGGTAAGTTGGGAACGGCACAGGTGAACTAAAAGCGTGGCATACCACAGGTACCCGCTTGGGGAACCTCTTTCAAAGAAGACCTACACGTGTCAACTGGATAGAGACTGGGAAGAGCAATCCCACGCTTGTGGTCTCTTCCATTTCTAGAGTTTGAGGCCCCTCTAGCTAGCGAGGGCACCTGCTGTTTTGATTTCTCTTGCCAATATGTAATTTATGGAACATACCTACTTTGCGAGTAAAATTGTATTTTTTGGTGTGGATAATGTGTATATACCACTTAGATCAGTACCACATACCTAGCTGCTCAGGAGTGGACTTCAAACTCTGGGATTTCAGCTCAGGAAGGTAAAGTATTATTATAACGGTGCTGTGTTGTAGGTGGTTTTTTTCCTTGTTGCATGTCTGCTCTGTTGAAGCCACTTCTAAACTTCTGAAGTGCTGCTGAACTAAACTTCTTGCTTTAGTGGCAGGGTGCATTTCTTTTAATGGTGTGTGGTTTCTGGCTTAAATTTAGCTTAAAATCCTTATGAAAAGTAGTTAATGCATAATCTTCTGGCAAGGTAATAAAAGTAGGATACAGTGTAGCATAACTGTTGTTCAGTTTAGTCCATTTCTAAACATTTTATTTTGTTTCATTTGGACACCTTAGAAAATCAAACATCTATCTGTCCTCAAACCACTTGACAACTATTCATTTATGCACAGTTAATTATACAAGTAAATGGTTCCATAGAAGTATTAGCATAATCTGAGCAGGTGCATGGTACTTCATCTGAGACAGCAGGCCTTGCAGGAGTTTTGGCAAGCGTCACTTTAAAACACATTTATTAAATGGTTTGTCCAAAATCAATTTGCCTTTTTTCATTATATTTAATGTAGTTATGTAGGTGTATTGTTATTTGACAAGGTGGAGTTTTTGAGCCTCTATAGCCTTAAATAGTTTCTCACTGTGAAACCAATAACTTTTATTCCTTTTTTTCCGCTAACTTAAATAATCTAGCGCTTAATTTATTAGAAAGGTCAGTGTGCTTGCTTCCATATTTATTTCCTTTTAGGTTGTTAGTTCAAAATCCGATGTGGATTATCACATCCTACTGAAAAAGTATACTTGTCTCTGTCGTTCAGAAAAGTATTCCAGTGTACCCTTTGTACTTATAGTCTTATAGGGTATTGAACAAATTGAGTGGTTATGGGGAGAAACTTTAGGTGAAAATCTAAGAGGACAACAAAAGTAAGCTGATAAAGGCCCCCAATGAGGTAGATTTCTGTGCTGTCCTTGAAGTGAACTTATACAATGAAGAAATGACAGCTTGAAAAGAGCAAAGACAGATTTTTTTTATTTTTTTTTTAAGTCACGGGTTGGTAATCTCAATACAGAATGCCTCTACCCTAAATTTTAAATATTGAGCTATGGATGGCATGTTGATAAGCATCTATTTTTCTGCATTGTAAAAGTGCGTTGTAATGGTAATATTGCAAGACAGAAATTAATTCAGAACTTAATGTTTCAAGTAGACATCAGAAGTATTATATCAGGGATGCAGTATAGTGAAAAACTGAAGATTTTCTTATGAATGCAAAAAAACTTAGGCCACACACATACCTCCCTGTCTCTGGGAGAGCTCAATAAGACACTTAATGTCAAGTATTTTTAATTCTGAAAACTGGAGTTCTTTATTTACAATGTATGAGTATAGCATATTAAAGTATAAAAACTGAAAAGTAGTGTATTGGTTTTTAAGGATTAACAAAGTAAGTATTGAAACAAGTGGTAGATTTAAAAAATGAGTAGCCTTTTTTAAGGAACGGAAGGTTTTTGAAGGAAACGGCTCATTACACTTAATTCTCCTGGAACAGAAGTGGACTTTGAAGATGCAGATATTTGTAATAAAATTGTATGCATATTCTGTTTAGATTTTTTTTTTTCTAATTTTGGTGGGCTGTTGGCCTACAGTGTTATTTGATACCATTTGTGGTGAGTGGACAATACAGATGCTGTGACATATTATTTAGTATGGCTATGGTATTGCACTAGTCCGGACAGATGCTGGGAAGATTAATGTAACACTAGGTCCACTGTCTTCAGAGATCTCTCCCTGCTGGGAGAATTGTTTGTACCATGGACACCACTGTCCCCAAAGATGCTGCGTGCACTAAGAATGTCAGGCATCCAGGCACCACTGTCCCAGCAGATGCTGAAGACCTTAAGAGCTGCTAATGGGAAAGTTTTGTGTAACACAGATAGCTCTGTCTTATCTTTCAAACAGAAAGTCTATTCTGGACGTTTCTTCGCTGTCCTGAAGCCCAGCTGTTTTAGCGAGGCTCCAGAACGTCACTAACCACAAGCGTCTCCTGTATGAGGATGCTTGCCTAAGTTAACGCTAACCGTTACCACTGTTTCTCTTCCCCGGAACAGATCTTGTGGGGATATGGGTAGTACAGAGAATGAGGTACTTCTTACCAATATAATTAGTTTTGGAAGTATATGGCTGTTGATAGGAATTTTAATAGGACCAAAATATATAGTAAAAGTGAATCAACTTTAGGGAAACATGGTACTTACCCCCTAGCTAACATATATGCAATATCTGTAAAATAAGGGGACTACTGTGCCTAGAGGTCATGCTTGTGGTTGCTGAGTAAAACTTCCTGCTTTACTGTGTATCAGGTGGGTGCTGCTTGCAATCTGATGGCATTTTTAAATGTTGAAGTCTAATCTGTTGTACAGATGAAGAAGCAGTTTGTCAGCGTATCTGAGACTGTTTAGGTGATCACTGCAAACAGAATGGTTCTTAATGAAATAGTATTCGGGTCTAGATCCTCAGAGAAAATAATGAGCGTGATTAATCAGGAAAACTTCACTGCACTCATTCTGACAAGAGAATTTTATAGCAAAAAAGCACATATTCAATATTTAATTACTTAATTCTTTCAGAAAAAATAGTTTCTCCAAAATGTGGCTCTACAATGGGAAAATGTCCTGTTCATTTGAAGGTACCTGAACAAAAAATCAGGTGCTACTTACCCTTGCTGTCACTTACCCTCCCGAGCTGATAGAGGTTAACTTTCAACTGCCATGTATAAGTTTCAAGAACATCTCATTCTTGATGAAGCTTGTATATGAAAATGAAGTTGCTGATATTAGTAGATAGGTGAGGGCCAAAGTCTGAGTTTTGGAGTTGCATATTGCAATGTCTTTCTGTTCTTGACTTTTCTCCTGGCCTTTAGAGTTCATCTCTTTCTGCTCTGTTCTGTAGTCTCCTGTTTCTTTTTCTTTATATATAGAGATTTCCTCAGGCTGAGTCTTACTAGGGTGCTGTGCCATGCAGTAAGCTTTGCACTAAGCTTTGCAGTGTTGTGTTTGTGGTTACTGATGCAAATTAGGATTAGGATTGTACACCTGTTCTTCTTTGGGGAAATGCTGAGCCTCTTGGGCACAGCACTGAATGTTTTCCAAAGTTGCGTCAGCTTAGTTTGGGTGATTTAAGTTGAACTGGTGCAGAGTACTTAAGAATGTTTGCTTAAGAATGGCTAAATTTAAAATAAATCCTCTCCAGATTATTTTTGATTTAGCAGTAATCTGAAATCTTAAATGGAACATAGAGAGTTGGATTCAGTTTTTCAGTTAAGATGTAAGCATATTGTGACTGAAACTGGGAACGAAGTTTGAAGTATAAATAATGATTAACTATATATTCCATTACAGTCAGGTTACTTGGATGGTGGAAGAGATAGATATCACAAAAGAAATCAACAGAAGTGAGCAAAAAACCCCAGGAAGTTAAATGTATTTAAGGTGTTTTTTCTAATCCACCATCTGAGAATTTAGAAACTGCCTGCAGCAGTTGATGATTGCTTGATTTCAAAGGTCCGCAGGCAATTGGTAATGTTCTTAGTGAACTGTATTTCAGAGGCAGGTTTACCTGTTAGTTGTCATAAACCAGTATGGCTCATGTAAAGTTCTGTAACTTCCTTGCATTTGAGAAAGAAGATCTTTTTGCCTAGAGTGCCTCTTGATATCTTAGGCCTGCGTCAGTCTTGCTGCTACTGTAAACTTAAATATTCACAGAGTGAAGTTTTAAGTACTAATATGGACTAAATCCATATAAATAAAAACTCTGGTATTAGTAGATTTATTCAGTTTCTGTCTTTATGCAAATTCTCCTAGCAAAGCGTTACTATGAGCTATCAAAACTTACTGGAGTTTGCGTTTGTAGTGTCTAACTTGGAGAAGGATGGGTTTTTTTGTTTTGCTTGATCATACATCTATGATGTTCACGCCTCTAATACTGGAACTTAAATTTGGTTGGGTTTTTTTGTTTGGTTGGTTTTGGTTGTGTTGTTTTGTTTTTGTTTTTTTTTAAGTCTGAGTTAACTATAAAATAAATGGGAGTCTTTAATCCTGTCAGAGTTCAGCAATCTGTCCAGCATCAAAGAACAAGCCTCTGACAGAGCTTGTCTAGAACCTGGATCTTGTAAGACCTAGCTTAAAGCCCTAAGCAAAAGGTAATGGTTTTCATTTCTTGAAGTATTATTACAAGTATTTTGGCATATGTTACCTCCCCAGAAAATCTTGAATAGAACACTTGTGTCTGTAAAAGTCCTTTATTAAGAAGTCACCTGCTCTCACTACTTGTTTTTTTTTATGTTGAAATATGTTTGCATTTTCTAATTTTTCTCTTTTAAGAGTGTGTATTCTGCTTTGCCTCCTAAGATCTTAAGCTGTTGTAAGATGAGTGCTGAATGACTTCTCACAGTTCATTTCAGTCATGTGAAATGTACATAACAGTGACAAAATGTTTGCTTATGCATGCACCCAAGTTCCTGCTTATGTTCACTCTAGTGCTGGACAGTTGGTTAGTGGAGCAGAGCTAAATAAGGAGACAATTGCCAGACTTTTTTTTCCAGTTTCAGCCATGTTGTGCTTATGTCCTATCCAAGAAACTGAATTCATCTCTATGCTCCATTTAATATTCTAGACTAATGCTAAATCAGAAATAATGAGACAGTCTCCTTATTTAGGTGACATAATTTGCTGAAGAGAAGCAGCAGTAGAGAAGGTCATGCCTCATAGTCATTAATTCTGTCTTTCATCTGGAGGGCATGATATAATCCTGTAGCTTGTTGATAGTTCTAGTGTGCTTCTACAGTAATTACAGTTTATTTGATTTTTTTTTTCGTTTTTTTACTTCCCCACATCAGCCTTGTAAATGGGAAACTGCACTTGCTGTCTGTAGATACTTTATGCCAAATACCACTGCCCACGTCTTGATTTGAGACTGAACACAGACTATATTGGAGCAAATTGTTCCCATCACTGCTTAAAAAGGACATCTTAAAAACTATAATGCTGTGTTGCTGCCTTAACAATGCTAAAGCAACGCTTAATGTAAAATTCTGTTTCATCTTCTGCCAGTTATTCTGGTGCAAATCTATGTACTATAATTTTAGTAAAAAATCAAAAGCATTTAAAGTGAAATTCTGAAAGCCCTGTTTTGTTTTGGTGGGTTATTTTGTGTAGTACTGAGTTCTTATGACTCTAATTTGGATTAGTTCATAGGTTCTGGTTTTTTTTCTGGTAACTTAACTTTTTCAGGAGTGTATAGAAACTATCAATATGTTGTAGCTTAAAAAGTTAACTCGTGCTACGTTTAGCTCCTGCGTATTAGGAGCCTCACAGAAGTCTTACCAAAGCTTGAGGTTTTTCCTGTTTTCATAATACTGTAGCAATCTGTAAGGATGCAAAGTAAGAGTTCCTTACAATGCCAGTCTCAGAACCATGAGCTTGTCTTCATTTGATTTTACTCGGATTTTGTATATTAGTTTGAGTGTCACTTGACAAGAGTTCATTCTTCTGGCATATCATCTTGGTCTTTTAGAGGCCAAAACTTGACTCTAATCTATAAGTAACAATTAATACATTTGGTTAAGCTGCAGTTACTGAAATGCAGATGTTCAGTCTGCTGTTTTCCACAGAATTGTTTGCAGATTGCTTTGAAAGCAGGTGTATACTTTGCATGCAGCTATGGGGAACAATCTTGAAATTTTTGAAAAAAAAAAAACCAAACTCTACTTGATGTGGAAAATGTGCCAGAAAGCTAAAGGTGGTCCTCCAAAGTGAAACTTTGTTTCTTTCCATTCTGTGAGAGAGCACATTGGCTGAAATGGTTTGAATCCTATTATTGACTGTTAAAAGCTTTCATGCGCTAACATAGAAAAACAACACTCCAGTGTTTTTGTTTTCCTAGAAATTTTTTAACTTTCACGATGGACTTCAGTCTTGAGAGGAAGGGCTGTGGCATCCTGCTTGACTCTGAAGCAAGAAGTATAAAGAAGTATTAAAGGCATTGTTCCTTTCAAGGTGCTGTAGTGAACTTGGAAGTTAATTTGGAAGTTAATATTAAGGCAACTTACTGAAGAGTTTAGTGTTATGAGTTTAAACTTCTGTTCACTGCAGTGATTGTATTCTGAATTTTCAGATTATTCAGCGTTTCTTTTTAGCAATAACTATGACCTGGAAACTGAATACTACATATACAATACAGCTGAATGGCAAGTGCTTTCCAATGAGAATAGTTTTCGTGTTGGCCTTCGTTTTGTCTTCTGCAGTAACCATGGTCATTAGCTTCTTCCGTGCAGGTCTTAAAAAATGGCTCAGCTATTTCCATATGTGCAAACAGGCATAAGTGTTAAGTAACATTTCTTCATTCTTCTGTTTGGAGCAAATTATGTAAAGTAGGGTGGAATAATGTGTATCTCTCTTTTTAAAGTCAGTAACTTGTACTGACTTTTAAAAATTAAGATGGATGAACTAAATCACAGCTGACCAACAACATTGCAAGGCACAATACCTGTCAAATAGCAAATAGTAGTTGGGCTAAATTATTATACTTCTTGCTCTAAAACTATTTTTCTTTGATAGGAAACGTTTGGGGTTTTTTTTAAAGCCTAATTTTACAGATTGCAGGAGTTTATGCTTTCTTGTGTACATTATTTCCTAGTCACTGGACAATCTGAACAAGGTAAGGTGCATGGCTTAGTTTTACTATGCAGAATGAATGTTCCCGTAAAAAGTTTCTTGTTTGAGTTTTTTTTCCTTTCCTTAATTTGTACTAATAGAAAGTTTATATTAAACTCTTAAACATCATAGAGATTGACTAAACTCTTTAGGTCTCTTACATTTGAAGAGCTCAGAACTGAATGACTGAATTTCAAATGGGATACTATTCCCCTTCAAAGGCCTGGAGGGTAGAAAAGAGTGGCAGGAAGGCAGAAACTCTTGTTCTGTTATGCTGTATTAAGGGCAAACACTAGAAACGTGTTCTTTCACCTTACCCGTAACTCTTTTTAAGTGTGCACACATGTGCTTTCTTCCTATTCTCCCTCTACATCCCGTGGTAGTAGAATCAGGCACAAAGCTTTTAGCACTGCAAGCATTTCTAGAACATGTGATAGAACAACACAGCTTAGTCAGAATTTGACTGTGATGTGTTTAATATGCAGATAAAGTTCTTTCTTATCAGTCTCTACTGCAGTTTCAAGGACAGCTACAGGAGGAATGTTTTACTTAGGCTTCCATAATTTGCTCAAAGAACCCTTATCTTGATTAATCTTCCATAACAATATTATAAAGATGCTTCTGATTTCAATGGTTTGTATTGCTCAGCAGGTTTTAGACTGGTATTACATAACTTATGATTTGGTCATGCACTGATGAGAATGTAGCATGAACAATGTACTGACACATGCATTTATAATGATATTCTATAGTGTTTCCAGTTAGAATCAGAAAAAGGCTTTCTCCTTTCATCAAAAGGCTTGTAAACTGCAGGACAGTGTTTTTGTCATAGTGTGATTGGAAAGAGTAAAAGACAATCTTAGTGGACAGAAAATGTGTTGTTGTTTAGGATGATGTTTTTGTCTTGTCACTGTTATTACTGTTTTATAACACTGTATCCACACCCCTCATCTCCTCTTTTCTTGAGTCTGTAGGTCTAGGATAGTTCAGAGGTCGAGTTAAATAGCAAAGGCAGCGTTTGCTTCTCTCCTTCCCCACCCCATTTCTGTGTCACTTTATAATTCCAGCTAGGTGAAGTGAAAGTACCTATGCAGAGAAAGTCCACTTTCTTACTTCGTAATTTCTTGGGCATTGTTTGAACTATAGAGTGGCTGCTGATTGATGTCTGCTAAATCTCATCATTTTTGACACAAAGTCATTACGAGCAGAATGTCAGAGTTAGTCTGAGGGAACAGATTGAAACAGTTCACCTGAAGCAAGTCTGGGGAATTGAAGGTGTGTAGACCAGATGTACCCATGAACTGATACGTACCTTAGCTCAGCAGGGCCTTCTCCCTCTTACTGTAGATGTCAAGGCACCAAAACTAGTCAATCCGTTTTGGCCTAATGTTTAATGTACAGGCTGGTATAACATACATCTAGCCTTGTCTGAGATGACCTTTGTGTCTGTTGACTCTTAGCCAGGCAGCACCCACGGAGTGATTGCCCATGAGATAGGTTTGCAGATAACCAAGCTGTATGTCAAATAGATTTTCATGCAGGTACATGTCAAAGAACATGTAGCTTTTTACCTAACAGTTACAGCTCTGAGTCTGTGGGTGTGTGAGTCCCTTGTCTTGTGTTTTTATGTCTCCTGTATATGTTAAGAAAGTGGTTTGTATAGTTAGACTGAATAGTACCTGTTCCAGTAGGGTTTTTGATTTGGTGTTTGTTGGAAGTTTTTTTTGTCTGTTTGTTGTTTTGTGTTTGTTTTTTCAATTGCCTGCTGTGAAGTCTGCATATTAGCTCAAATGTCAAGGGTTAGTGGCAATTCAGGTTCTTCCTGGGAAGTGTCTCAGTATGTGTCTATGAATATTCAGTGTTCTGGTGTCTGAATATACTTAAGGAATTTTACTGTGAGTTTTTATCTTGGACACTTCAGGTGATTGTCCTGACTGATTCCTTGCAGAATAAGAGATCACAGTTTGCTCTTGCCCCATGGAAGCAGAATTAAACAAGTGTCAATTCTGTCTAAATCTGTTTTATAAATCTCCCTGTCAGACACGAGGAAATTTTGGGAAGGCAAGAACTTTCTCTGAACAATCATTTTTAGATTAGGGTACTCACTCTGTTGGAATTGAACTATTAAACTTCAATACTTAACTTGTTTGAGTGTATTCTGTAAAGCTGTCCCAGGAATGTAGGATAATGTGGGCTTTGGCAGATGCCTTCATTCTAAAGATGTGGCACTTCTACTCTGCATAAGACCCACACAAGTGAGTATTCAATACTTAAGGCGGCTCACAATGTGCATTATCTGAAAAGGCAAGCAGATTTGTTGAAAGGTTGGACTTGTTTTTGGGCTGGTTTGTTTACAGTCTTTTCTGGAATGTAACACTGCTGTGTATAAAACCTGTTTCTTTTGTGTTCTTTGTCTTGCATGAGATATGGAGCTCATCTGGAAAGTTTCAGGGAAGATTAATATACCTGCTGTAGGGCATAGATTCTCTTCTGAAGAGCGTAAACTGTGAAATTCTAACTCAATTTGTGCCTTATGCTAGAACAGTGTTTTGCATTGTGTTAAAAGACTTTTTTTTAAACAATTTCTTTACTTTTTTCAAGTTAAAGTATTAGGAAGGAGAGAAAATAGATCTGCTCTGGGATTTCAGATAAATTTTTTCTCTTCTTTACCAACAAAACTTACTAATCTCTGGGTAACTTGTGATCCACTATCTTAGTTTATACAGATATACAATATAGATAATTGCACTTCATGTGGTTAAATCAAATTAACACTGACCTGTCATATAAGTTCAAAATGCATGGCCTAGACTGTTTGCATGAACTAACTAATTATTACTTCTGCACTGGGAGTGGAATGGATTAATGTGGGCTGAAATATTCTAGTATCCCACCTTGACTTCTGCTTCCAGATAAGTAAAATACGCCTTTCTAGGTGGCAGATGTTATGGCCAGTCCCGAACCATCCCCATCTTTGTATGTTGTTTTGATAAACCAGTGTTAAGAGATTCTGTGAGCTGGGATTGGTATGGGAATGTTTCAGGCCATCTTCTTGGTCTGCCTCAGCTGTCATTAACATCTTAGCACACCTCATGTGTTACGGTTGTAGCCTAATGTAATGTGGATTTTTTGATTTCTTCCTGGTTGACTTGCATTAGTCTAGAAGGCTGCTGCCTCTCTCCTCTGCAGCTCTGTAATTGCTCCTGTGGAGGCGTTTCTTGTTAGACAATGTCTGTCATGCAAGGTGTGGTATTCACGTGTTTAATATTGTCCTTGTCGTGTGAGTGTTCTGGGCTTCAGTTGTGCACCTCTGAAATGGTGAAGTTACCCACTTTTTAAAGTAATGCTCAAGTACAACTAACGTGGGGACCTTCTAGGATAAACCCCTGTGAGACTTCCCTTCATTCCCTTTGCTGTCTCTCTAAAATGTAGTTGAACTTAGGGTATTCTTGGTGCCACTGATACTTGGGTGTGCCATCCTACTCCTGGCATGATGATACTCACCCAGAGGAGGGTAGTTGAGAGCAAAGGCACCTGCAGTAGTTCTAGCTGCAAAGTGGCCATGCAGGAACAGGTCCTGGAACAGGTGATTTTAGCAGAGGCTGTATTGTGCATGATGCCTTAGGATTTTAGCTTTTATAGTTTCATATATTTGTAATCCTGCAATTCTTTAGTGTGTAACTCTGAGCTCCGTGTAGAGTGTTAGCTACTGCTTTCCCATTTTGGTCAGACACAACAATTCCTCTCTAGGTCTGAGAATCAAGGACACCTCACTGTTTCAGGCCCCGAGAAACGTAAACAAAAGTGGGTTGGGGGGGAGCAAACTGGGAGAATGGGACTCCACTGCCTGAAGGTGTAATTGGACAATTAACCGCTGATATGCAAATGGACAAAACTTCTATCTGTCCCAAAAACGTGTGACTGTGTCCATCTCAGGCGTAGTCTCTGCGAGACTCCTGCACTGCCCAAGGTGTACCCTGTGAAGGCCTTTCAATAAATCCCTGCCCTTTATCCTTTCACTCTGTCCAGCCTCTGTTCCAGGTCAGCCTCTCCAAGGCATCATGCAAGCCCTTGTGCTGGCCTGCATTTAGCTAGGTAAATACCTTAAAAAGTGGCCTGGGTTGCTGTAGTGCTACGTTAATGAAAGCTCTTGAAATCCATGCCACTATTGCGTCTCGATTTCAAGTTATGCTCTAGACTACAATTGTCTCAGATTATGCCAATTTGTCCTAAATTTAGAAGGTTACTTATAAAGCCAGAATGTGATCTGTCCTTGCTGATAGAGGCAGATCTCTTGACATATTTGGTATTTTTGAGGAAAACTTATGCAGGAATGCAGCAGAAATAGCAGTATGTAATAAGATAGTGCCCTCCTTCATGGAAAAAGACAGTTGGTAGACCAGAATAATTGTTTTTACTGTGTCCTAATTTTGCCAAGTTCTTCATTCTCTTCTTTTAAAACTGATCGGCACTATTTCCAGTTGAACACTTAGTTCTGTCCTTAGACTTTTGTAACTGATCATGTGGAATTAGTTGATTCACCACTTATTTACTGTACACCATGGTTACTTAGCACACAATCACAACATCACTGGTCTCAGGGAGTCTAGAGATGAGACTGACTTTGTCCTAAATAGTTTTGTCGGCTGCAGTTCTTACTGGGGAACAGTTTATAGAATCTGTTTGTCCCTCCATGTTTCAGCTAGTCTACGGGGCACCTCTTTGGACTCCTTTCCTCTTCCCAAATTAATGTCTGTATAGATGTCTGCTGGACATTGAGATAAGAGTGCCATAAAATGCTTTTTGGATAATTTTTATAAAATACTTTCTATTTTAAAGTAAGCTTTTGAGCTCTAGGACCTCACATGAAAATGTGACCAAGAATTATGATATATGTTTGTAAATCACTTTTTCCAAATGTCCTTCCTGAAACATCTTTTTCGATCACATGTTCTTTACTTCGTCTGCCCCAAAATTTGTCATGGACAACAACACAAAGGTCAGAAGTGGCCCTGGTTTCCAGCTTGTGTTTTTTTTCTGTGGAAATAGTCTCTTGACTCAAAATTTAAAGTGGCAGTAGTGTTATTTAAACAAAGACATAGAAAATAAATTCTGTTCAGTGCAGCACACTGTGCAGCTGGTATGAATGCCATTTAGCAGGCAGTTTGATTGGCTAGCTTGTATTTCCACTTCACGTTCAGGCTTGATTGGTTTGAGTGATCATTTCCTTGCCTGTGCTTCTAAGGATAACGGGCTCAGTGATGACCAGAAGCCTTCCTTGAGCACAAGGTGTAGTTTGAGGTGTGGAAGTTGCTACTTGAGGTACATGATGATACAGTGTAATATAAATCATTCTGTGTAGATTGAGAGGCATCTCAGTACTTTCACACCAGATTTGATCAACTAGTAGGATAAGATCAATGTAATTTCAGTCATTAGATTAATTTCATTCGTACCTTTATAGTTATGCTGTGTGCATGGGCAAAGATGTAGGTGTTACAAAGCTGTGTGATTGTAACATCAATGAAAGACTCTAATGATGGCTTTTTAGGAGCAATGCTGAAGATGCTATTCAGCTGTTTTCTTGCAGAAATAGTTTTAATACTATATTTTTAGTAAGTGGGAATTTGAACATCACCAACTTGCTTATTTAAGTCCTTTCTGACTAACTTGGTTCTTCAAACCCCTTTTTAAAGCTTTTTAAAAAAGCAATAGAATTCTCAAACTATTAGGTGAGAGGGGGAAGACAAATAAATGAAAGCATTGATGTGAATGCTTTACAGGTGAAAGCCTCTATGCTGAGTCTCATGAGTGGCTTGGCATAAAGGAATTTAGTTTTATTGCCCTGGTGTTCAATGCAGAGTTGTTCTTACCAAAGGCTGCAGTTCAGCAGGGAATAAAGAAGAGAGGTTTGAATTATTTTGGAGATGTTTAGTTAGGTTCTTAAACAGTAGCTCTGTGAGGGGCAGTAAAAACATATTAATAGGATTCTTGGCCTCTTTTTCTGACCTCTAGGGTGAGGCTAAAATGGAGATAGCAAAATGTCTGGGAAAGGTATTACAGAAAGGTTTTAGATTATAATTGTTATTATTTTCCACTGCTGCGTCACTGTTACCATCCTCTCAGAAAATTTATTTAACAATGATACCTTGTGTTGGTGGGAGATAGCTTGCCAGGCAGGAGAAGTGATTATCCTAAGGAAACGAGTGTTCTGTTCGTCAGTCTGTGGCAGAAACAAAAATGAAGAAGGAAGTGTTGAAGTGCGTAGTACTTAAGTGTTTAGTATTTAAAGTTAAACAGTGTCTTCCCTGAATTAAATAATATAAAAAGGAAATGTTTTTTCTTGTCAGCATAATGTGGAAAGTATTTTCTTCTATTAATAGAAAGCTTTGAGCTAATGGAATACTTGTTCAAGTTTAAAGAAAACCATGGGACTACATTGGAAGGTTGTGATGCCTTTTTTAACTGTGTAGTGCTTCAAGTTAATGTGTAGAACTTCAGTGAAAAACCCAGTTACATACAGGAAGCTTGATATAATTTTGGTTATTGCAAACTGAAGATTGAAGGGTATGTTATGAAAGGGTTCTTTGCTGCTGTTCTAATCCTCTAAGTAAACATATCTGGATTGATTGTGGTAATTGCTGAAATTGCTCAGTACTCTTAACTTCTTGGTGTTAGAATTAAATTTACCAGGTTTTAGTTCTGAAAGTGTGTCAAGAAAAGCTAGGGGGGAAAAAAGTGGGAAGGAAGCATCTAATGTATGAGCTGGATGTAGATTTGGATGTCTGAGCCTGTAAACAAACGGCTTGAATGAAGGATCTGTGTATTCCCATCTCTATTTGACTGGGGGTGCTGTTTGTGATGCGAGAGCCTTAGGCTGTTGCTGCTTGGTGCTAGGCGTGGCAAGAAGGTAGAAGGGAAGACCAAAATAGAGACTACATCATGTTTCTTGATGAGTTTTAGTCACTCTGTTTACTGTGAGCAGTAGATGATATATCATGTCAGCATCATCTCTCTTAACTAATATTCATAAAGCTTTCCAGGCAACTACATCAACACAGAGTTGAGCAAGCCGAAAACTGTTCTTAGGGAGAAAAGAGAAGTGAGTCATTGATTCTTTCCTGACCGGTTTTAACAGTGTGTAATGTGCTAGACTTCTATTGTTGGCATAGAGGGTAAAACACTGGTCAGAATACCATAGGATAAGGGGGTGTGTGGGTGTGTAGATATCGGTGTTTCTGAAAGGGAATGTTTTCACTGCTTGAGCTTCTGAACACAGCAAGTGTTGCTGCTATGTAGAGAGTCACAGTTTGGAATGTGTCAGACAAACTGAGGGATATGTGAAACCAGCTTATAGTATGATACTAATCAGTTTTAAATATGCCCTGTCCTAAGAACTCATGTGAGGTGAGGATTACAGTCATATGCTTTTCAAGGATTATTGTCTGTTTCAGGCTTTTTAAAAATGTGAGTTGTGAGGTGTGAGCCTCTGTGTACACCTCAGTGCTAAAATAGCTTTTCTCTGGATTGTGCAACTTGTATATGTATTACTGCTGATATTGTAAAATGCTCTGCAGATTTAAGCAATCACTGTCCTCTCACTTTAAACTTTTAGGAGTATTCTTGTTGCTGCAGAAAATACACTAGAATGTTCTCATAAATGTGACCTCTTATTTTGGAGTTGGCATGGCTACTTTTTAGAGGTAACATAGGGGGGAAACTTGACAGGCATTATCTTCTTAATAATTACTCAAATATTTTTAGCGTATATCACTGATAAATTTACTGAGGATGTGACTTCCTCTTCTAGCAACTTTTTGGCTGATAAGCTGTAGCACAGTCACTTTAAAGCACACATTAGTCACTATGACTCCTCACTGCCCTGTACTGAAAGTGGTGACTACTCTCTGGGTCTGACTTTCCATTATAAAGTGTAGCCTTTACCCTCGGTAACTAGGTGGAGGATTTTACAAAACAGTATAAAACATTACTGCCTCTTGTGCTAGGTCCCCTTACCTCACAGCCAGTGTCTGTAACTTCTGTGTCAGCTAGAAAAGATGTGAGCCTAGATGTGCTGCTAGGCTCTTAACAAATCTTTAGACCTTGCTGTCTTTTGGAGAAGAATCTAGCTTTGGATAGTGGCTCTTCAGCAGTGTCTGTGAAGCTCTAGCAGAATGAGAGCAGTTAGCAGTGAGACACCAGCCTGCACATAAAAGCCTGATCCAGAGGCTTATTTTGGCACTTGTTTTTGGCATTATTTTGCCTGACGAGACTGATGTAGTACAGTTGCTTTCACACTTTGTACAGTGTTTATAAGAGTATTTTCTAATGAACAGAAGAAGGTTATGAGCCAAACATTTTTTGCAATGTTACAAGCTATGCAGTGGTAGAGCACCTTCTTTGCTTTTGTTCAAAAGCAGCTGATTCAGAGCTTAAATATCACTCCACATTAGCAGACCTTTCTGTGCAGGTCTGAAATACTGAAACAGTCTCATTTTGGAGAGCATGGGTTAAGCAGGAAGAAGACTTAATGTTATTTTTCTGGAATAAAAAAGTGAGGGAGTCTTTAGGCTTTAGACTTTAACGTTGGACTAATGCTACTATTTCTTTCAGCTCTGTTGAAAAGGGATTTAGCAGTGTGCATTGACAGTGAAGGCAGCCAGCACTGTCCTGAGTTGTATTTAATAGGACCATAGTCATTTTCTGTAGGGAAGTGATTATTCCTTTCTGGTCAGTACTACCTAGCTGTGTCTAGAATACTGTATCTGGGTTTTGGTCCTTGATCCAGGAAAAACATGAACTGGCAGCAAGCCCAGCAGAGGGACCATCAGGGTGGTCAGGAGGCTGGAGCACAGGCCTGGGAGGGGAAGCTGGGAGAGTCTGGGTTGCTTCAGCCTGAAGAGCAGTCTCAGAGGTACCTGACTGCAGCCCCTTCATACCTGCAAGGATGCTAGCAGGAACATTGGGGCCAGGCTCTTCACAGCAGCGGGAAGATGAGATACAAAGGCTATCACTTCTAATAAGAAGTAGATACAAAACCAGTAGGTTTAACAATTTAAAAAAAAAAGCAAAACAACAAAAATAATCGTCCAACTTTCACTGTGAGAACAACCATGCAGTGAAGCAGGCTGCATGGGGAGGTTGTGAATCTTTGTAGGCATTGAAAGTACGGCTGGATTGAAACCCTGAGTCATTGCTGTTCCTGGCCAGGGGCCCAGAGACCTTCTGAGGTTTCTTCTAACCTGAATGATTCTGTTTGTTCTGCTGGTTCTACAGATGTATGACTGCCCATTCTCAAAACACTTGTTTTAGGAAAGACTGTTAACCTGCAAGTAAAACCGACTTTCTCATATACATGTGGATTATTTCCAGAATGAATTACAGTATCACTAAAAGATAACAAATATTTGACAGCTATTGTGTTTCTTGAAAGGTAAGAGTAAAAATAATCATAGGGAAAATCTAGCCATGTCATGGTGTCACCTTTAAAGGACATCAGACTCTTAGTTACCAAATACAGTCCTTTGGAGTCTGGGGACCAAATAGTTAGAGTTTGAAGATGCCTTCATACAGTTAAGGCAAACCTACTCAGCAGTGTTCAAAATTATAAAAGAGCTTAAAGATACTTTTTTTTCCTTGCTTGCCTAGTTACTGGGGCCAGGTTGGATGGGGCTTTGAGGACTTAGTCTAGTGGAAGGCGTCCCTGCTCATGGCAGGAGGGTTGGAACTAGATGATCTTCAAGGTCGTTTTCAACCCAAACCATTCTGTGATGCTACGAATGTTTTTTGTGCTTTTTGGAACATACTGTTTCAGAAACCTGGCACTGCTGTAGAACACACTGGAATGAATTACTAGGAAAATGGAACCTAACATACTTTTTACTATTAAGAGGTGTGAAGAAACAGAGTTCCACAGGACTGGTAAAACTTAGTTTATGCAAATAGCCTGTAACCTTGAAGCTTTTTTCCTCTACTTAGGCAAGTGTAGGGATTTAGTCCTTAAAGACGTGTTCTGTTGGTACATTAGTAATCCTTAATGAGGGACTCACAAAATCCCTCTCTCAAGGTAGAGGGAGTAACTGCTCTATTTCTGCTGCTGAAAAGAATTTTATATGAGGTAAGTTTTTAATGCATTTTAACATTTATTGCAAGTGATAATGTGATGATAATGAACGGTACTTCTGTAATCCAGCTTTGCTTTGCTTGCAGTTCTTTAGCATCACAGCAGTTGTCTTTTGGAGGTTTTGGGTGGTGATGGGTTTCATTTCTTTCGCTTCCAGCGGTCTGCATGCTGTGAGATGTACATATAGCCTGGAAGAAGGGATACTATAGAAATTAACTGAGACCTGGAATGCTTTCAAAAATAAAAGTTAAGGAGAAACCCCTAAAAGCAAGTTTTTATTCATTGCTGTCTAGATAAAAGCGCTATCCTAGCTTCTTTTTTAGTTCTAGTTCCATAGGTAGTCCTAAAAATATAACTGACCAAAATACAAGCTAGCTAACAGTTGTTTCCCAGTAACTGTGATATAGATAAAAATATGCTAAAATGTTCTCTCATGTTACTTCAAATCGTACTTCGTTTACAGACCCTTTTTCTGCAGCTACCAAGTACAAGAATTCAGCTGTATCAAATGTTTGGGCCAGCCTTAACAGAAGTGAATGATGCTTCAAAATAGTACTGTCTAGAAATCTTTTCCATTTTGTATACGAAAGTATAGCTTCTCTTAATGTCAGAATAGATCAGTCTCACTGTTTTGGATACTCTTGTTCAAATAGTATTGAAACAGCAGGTTAAGAACTGCTTATTTAAAAACCCTGTGCAAATTGAAACTATTCAGTCCTTCATAAATTACAGAAATTAAAATATTTTGAGAAATGTTGAAGTTCCAGTACTAGATGAGAAATACCAGTTGTGAGCTAACTTTATGTGAAAATGACCTTTAGATGAAAATCGGATGACTAACAAGCTAAATAAAACTGTGTTATTCGTAAGTTCTAGCATAAAGAGCCAAATGCAGACATGCTTTCTGATGCTTGTCTCAAAGCTGTGACCCCATCAACTGTTTTCTTTCAAATGACAGTCAAATGGGGATGCAGAAAACTAAGGAAGCTATTTGCATGGGAGCAGGTAGGAGCTCAGGATGAAATGTTAGGACCCTTCATCTTTTAGTGTCTTTTTAATTCTTAAGATTTTCTTTGAAATATGTTGTTCCCTGAGGCAATTATGATTTCTGCTGTAAAGCTGCCGGCTAAGCAGCTCTGCTTCTTGATGAGGTAATACTTATTTTTAGAATGTATAGAAGTGGTTTCAAAAAGAAAACTTGTTCCTAAAACTTGGATGTATCCCTTATAGGAATTTTATTTATCCTTTTGGGTTACATGGCCAGTTTTTTGTGAGTTTGAGACTTCCCCCATAGTTGCTGCCTATTTTAGAGCAATTTGGTGTGCTTTTCAGACCTAGGTGTTGGCAAGATGGCCAGATCTAAGCATGCTGCCTGATTGCTGAAGAAAGTTCTAAGGCCTTCTACTAGGCAGTTTATGGGCATCTTCTGGTTTTGATATGGGGATGTTTTGGATTTGACAAAGAAATCAAATGGATATTTTATCTGAAGTAACATAAGAAGGACATGAAGCTAAACGGAACCACACTCCTTATGGGTATGTGAATGGATATTTGAACTGGGGACAGGAACTTGGCAGAAAAACCTGTGTACTTCTGGGGCGTTCCTTTTACAGCCACTAGCAGAGGATGATTAGGCTGTTGGTGCTCTGCTGGCCGATCAGATTGGCAACAAGGGACTGAAAGCTTCAAGAGTGGCTTTTGTCTTTTTATCAATAGAGTTGCTAATTTCTTTTAGAATATGGGAGAAAAAGGTTGAAAAGGTACTATAAAGGGAAGCACTTACCTTCTTACAGATCACTCATCAGATGATATGTAGCACCTTTAATTATCAATGTAAACAAACTTCTGGCTGCAGTATGCACTCTGCTTGAAATAATCTTGATGGGCCATCAGAAATGGTAGATCAATATGTCTTACAATCCATTTAAAAGTACCAGGAAGGAACACAACTTTCTCCTGCAAGCTGTAGCTATAATTGTTTTGCTTAATAAGTTAATATGAGAACATGAGCACCACTCTACTTTTTAGGTTCTTAGGTTATTGTTCATCTGTACTTCAGATACTCTGATTTTTAAGGCTTACTTGGATGTCATTAAACATCTGAAAGTACAGTCTTTCACTTATGTCACTAGTGGTATTAAGTATTTGTGGGGAAGAGAAGGAAATAACTAAGGTAGTTTGCTCTCAGTAAATGCATAATTCTAATAATGTTTCAACTGCACAAGATGTAAAAATTACCAGGTTTTGCTGATTTCTGCCTTAGTGACTGCTATATGTAGCACAATGGTGAGAAGTGGACTCTTGACTTAGTAGATAAATATTAGGTACATGCATTCCAAAACGAGCAATTAGACAAGTTCAGATTTTTTCTCTACTGTCACTAAAGCATTCTGTCATATGTTTAACTTTAGTAGACAGAAGGAATAGAAGAGTGTGTGTGTTAAGAATAAGACTTGTGAAAGCTAAAATATTATTCTGGTATGGTTTTGAGTAAGGCTGTTGCTTTTGTAGATGCTCCAAAAGAGTATTTTTAGTTGTAGGAAGCATCAGAGAAGTTGTTGCCTGGCTGACAGGTTAAACATGCCCTTTTCTTAGAGATGCAGAGATCACAATATGATTGCTAAGAGGGAGAAAAAGCATCAAAAATCACCACTTGTTTTCTGGGATGTTTGTTTCTGTGTTGTGTGTGGATAGTTATCATACACTTGTTGATTAGGAATTTAGAGAAGGTCAACCAATTACAGTGGATTTCAGAAACACTGCTGGGGGATAAATTTAGAAATGCTTCTTGGCTATTTCAGTATTATTTGTATGAATCTCATGTACTTGGGATCTGAACTTTTACCCCTTCTCCTTTTCAGTGGTTGGAGGAGTACCCAGAAAATCAGTGGGATTTATGTGCTGACCACGTTAAATGTCCTTTCTCTTTGGGTGGGATGAGGCTGGAGGGACCAAAACGCAGTCACTTGAGTTTCCAGGCTCTCTTGGTGTTAGATTGTCCTCTAAACAGGTTGCATGTTCTTAAGCCAAGTCCTGTGGTCTATGGTTAGGGAGACTGGCAGCTCTAGCTGCCATCATGACGACTTATTTGTACATAAAGCATGGCAAACTGGCAGCCTGTGTTGGCTTGCAGAGACTTGATTGGGCAGCAGTGCTGAACTTTTCTTACAGGAGCCACTAAAATAAGAGAGAATCGCAATTTACTGGTAGATAGGGAGCAATTCCTACATGGTAATACTATTTTTGCCTTAGGAGCTGAACAGAGTAAGAAAAATAGGTATATCACTGCAGTGGTGAGTAAGTGTTTCACAGAACTTTAAAGATGGGGAAATGGCCTTTATTTTTACTAGAGTGATGTCTGTTCTCTAGAGATGAACTTCATTCTTTTCTCCTTGGAGAAAATGTTGTTATAAAACATACGCAGTTACCTGGTTTTTTTAGCCTGCAAAACTTCTATAAATTAATAAATGCAGCCTGAAATAAATCCTGAGTAATAATGACTCTTTCTATTTGTTCCTGTTTAAAAAACCATCTAAATAGATTTTTTTTTTTAAAGTAGCTAAAGGACAAACACAAGTTCATTTGTCAACTGTTCTCTGTATAGTGTACTATAACTAAGAATCTAATCCAGGGGTATATTTCTTAATTATCTGAAATTTCAGACATGTAGTGGGTATTACAGTGGCTGTATAAACACATTTTTGACTTGATGGAATACTCATTTAAATCTAATGAAATTTAATGGAGCTATCTATTGAGTAGATTTTCTAGATGAATCTAATTTTATTTATGCCTTACAAAATTGAATTCTTTAGTGCCCTTCTGTTTTTTGTCCCATCACCTGAACTAAAAAGATTTGTCTGATCTATATGGACAACCCATATTAATACCCGTAGCAACCCTATGGTCAAAACCAGGATATTTTGCATGGAATGTCTCTAAGCAGTAAAATTCAATGTTGCTGCAAATATGGTTTAGTCTTAATTCTGATAATGGATAAAGCAAATGATGTCATGATCATTAGTCTGTGGGTATTGTCCTTTTAAAAAAAACAAGCCTAAGTTGGTACTAGTTCTTAAACTGATTTGAGATTTACCAAGTTACTCAGTAGGAGTTGGCTTGAATTATTTCACAGTAATGATCTACCTCTACTTTGCCTTTTGACTGTGTTTGTAAGTAGACTTGGATGGAACTTAAAAATGCTTATTCTGAGAATACTTTGTTCACTGTCACATTACTAGTTATGAAGGTTCTCAGTATGTTTTTCGGGGTTTTTTTGCAGATGATTCCGCTCTAGAAGAAAGATTTGTCTTCACGAATTCCTTCGAAAGCACAATGGATGCATTTTAGAGTTCTACAGAAGTCATCTAGGAACAAGAACATTGGACTTTGAGGAACAACAGAGTTCAGAGAGCCCAGAAATCGGTCACTAATAAACTTGTTTTGGCCATACAGCTTGGAAATGAATACCATTGAGACAGCAAAGCTTGAAGAGCATATGGAGGGTCAACCAAATGACACTTCTAATAGCTACTCACGACCTACTCTCTCAGTCAGTGAAGAGAACAAAAATGGCACTAGCAAACCAAAGGGCTTGTCTAATGGCTTGCGAAAAACAGCAAAGAAGTACCCTGATTACATCCAGATTGCTATGCCTGCTGAATCTAGGAACAAATTTCCTCTGGAATGGTGGAAAACAGGCATTGCCTTTGTCTATGCTCTCTTCAACTTGATTTTAACAACTGTCATGATCACTGTGGTCCATGAGAGAGTACCTCCAAAGGAGCTAAGCCCTCCCTTGCCTGACAAATTTTTTGATTACATTGATCGTGTGAAGTGGGCTTTTTCTGTATCAGAAATAAATGGAATGATACTACTTGGGTTATGGATATTCCAGTGGTTGTTTCTTAGATACAAGTAAGTTAGCAATATTTTTTTTCTCTGCTGTATGTTATTGCACATTTTGGGTAGAAGAAATCATAAAGTAAAATCTATAACAATATTGTAGAGTAGGGCTGGCAGGAAAATAACAAAGGGGATGGCTTGTTTACAGAATGTTCTTGTGTCCATGCCAGATACAGGTTTTCTGATCACTGAATAGTGTTTTTTTAATTCTGTATTTCTGACACCTATGTTGTACTAGGCAAATTTATTCTGAGATTGGGCTTTTCAAAGTGAGTTTACTGATGTGGGTATGTTTAAACTGAGGAAATCATGATGATGTAAGAATCTCATTTAAATTTGAGGAAGAACCCACTCTCCTCTATGGCTAAATAGAAGTTCTCTCCTGTGTCTTCATTTGGTTAAACTGTATATATTTAAGTCAAGAATGTGGTTATAGTATGGGACTAAAAGAGAAGGTCACTGAGTTGAGGAAAACCACCTGACTGCACCTGTAAGTTAGACTGAGGCCATGTTGAATTGGTGGGAGCTTTGCACTATACGGAGCTAACAAGACTAAAAGCTGAAGAAGACTTTTTAATATTCAATTCAGAGAAGTGTATGGTGAAAAGCTGGGGTGGAGCTACTCTCTCATTCTAAGGATTTAGCTATCTAATGAAGCTAGAGGTCTGTAACTGTTAAATATCCTGCATGTAAACTTTGTACTCAATCGGTTTCCCCCCTTTCCTTACTTTCAGATCAATAGTGGGACGCAGGTTCTTTTTTATAATAGGAACTTTGTATCTGTACCGCTGTATTACCATGTACGTTACCACCTTACCTGTGCCTGGAATGCATTTTCAGTGTGCGCCAAAGGTAAGAGCCTTTGCCTCTTGCTTCTTGCCTTAGTCTCTGCATCAATCCTGCTGGCTCCTTAGAACAAATAGAAGATAATGGTTCAGGTGTTACTACATAACACAGATTACTTTCAGTCGATGTCTTCAGAAACATAGGTAGTGATAAACCAAAACTTGTGTGATAATAGAGCCTCAAGTTGTTGATACAGTTGGGTGCTCCCTTTCAAAACATCTTAGGTTGAAATAGTGTTGCTACTAAATCAATCAACTTGCTTCTGAGACTCCAGCTAATCACTCTTAATACTGCAGCAGTATTTTTTCTTATGTGGTAGGATGCTCAAGGTCAATACTGTAATTCATAGCCCGATATTCAAGCATGTGTTGTCGTATCCCTTTAAAAACCCACACTGTTACGCACTTTGCCTAGTTTCTCGCACTCTTTAGTCAAGAGCTATTGCAATACCTGAAGTCAGCTGCCTGTCTCTGCTTCCAACCTGCAAAATGCATCACATTTAAGAATGTGACTTAAACAAGTTCAGCTGCATAAATGAACCGATACATAGAGAAACATGGATGTGCTAATAGTTTTACAAAAATATTTTAAAAATTTAATGACACTGGAGTTAAGTGGTGACATAAAGGAGTTATTACTCCCACTTTAGGTTACTAATAAAAAGTTGTAGACTTAAAATTCCTTGGAACAAATTCTATCGTGTTTGCTGTACTGAAAAAAAGGTATTGCCAGTTTAGTGTGGGGATAAATTTGTCACCTCTTGGAAAGGATTTCCAATCTTGAGTTACAGCATCATGGCTGTTGTCTTCTACATTGAGACAACTCAGGGATATAGTGGATTAATTACTTCTTCTATGAATCAGTGCTATTTGAAAACACTTTAGTTAACTGCCACTATTGTAAAGATTTAATGGTTTTGTTCTAATGGCTTGGGGAATGACTATGTAGTAGACTGTGTATTGAGGAGTGAAAAGAAGTAATCAAAGGAAAATGCAAATGACTCTGCTGAAAGTGCATTTTGCTAGCATTAAACCAGGATGAATTACTTGAACTCTGGAAAAACTCTTGATGATAATTCTTCTGGATTCTTTTTGTCGTATGTGAATATTTTTCTGATGATGGAAAACACAGTTATCCACTTTTCTTGTTGGGTTTTTGTTTCCTAGAGTTAATTTAAAACAGCTAGGTAAAACTGCCTAGTATCTCTAAGTAATCAAAAGCTGGTCCTAACGCATGCTTTAAAAATGTATATCCTCCAAATATGTGTAAGTCCTGACTGAGTTTGTAACTAAATCTAAAATGAAGCAAGTTTGAGGTTTTTACTCAGTAGAAATGCTGGTCAGCTCTGAACAGAATAACAGAATTTGTATGCAAAGTTGTACCAGTTTTGAGTGAGTTTCATTCATTCTACCAACTGCTGTCATGAGAAATCTGACCTTACAAATTTTTAATGTGTACTTTTTCAGTATATTCTGCATCTCATTCTCATACAATGCATATTTTAAAATAGCCTGGGAAAGCATAGACAGAATACTAGCGTTACCAAACTGATCTTTATCAACTGTCAACTTTGAAATGCATGCTTATTTGTTTAGGAATATGTGAAAGAAAGCCAAAGAAAATGAAAATAATTTCTTCTTTTATCCCTGTCTCCCTGACTCTGCATGTGTTTGGACAAGAAATTTACTTGAGTCACTTATGGTGTATCTTAAAATTTATTTTATACTTCTTTCTGGTGTTCTAGTTGAATGGAGACTCTCAGGCAAAGCTTCAGAGAATCCTGCGGCTGATTTCTGGTGGTGGTCTATCCATAACTGGATCACACATCCTGTGTGGAGACTTCCTGTTTAGTGGACACACTGTAGTATTAACGCTGGTCTATCTGTTCATCAAAGAGTGTAAGTGATTGTATTTCAATGCACTTTCTTGTTCATATTTGTTGTACTGGGAAAACGAATGACAAAATTATGTGTAAAATTACTGCCCTCCAAAAGCTACTCAGTTGTACACAGACTGTATTTATATGGGTTTGAAACACAAATTGAGTGGAAATGGAGCTATGGCTGTAGTAAAATCATAAAATGGTTAAGGTTGGAAGGGATCGCTGTAGGTTATCCAGCCCAACCTTTCTGCTCAAGCAGAGTTCCCTAGAGCACATTGCACAGGATTTTGTCCAGACAGTTCTTGAATGTTTCCGGTGAGGGAGACTTCACAGCCTCTCTGGGCAGTCTGTTTCAGTGCATGGTCACCTGCACAGTAAACAAGTTCTTCCCTGCATTTAGGTAGGACTTCCTGTACATCGTTTCCTGCCTGATGCCGCTTGCCCTATTGCTTGGCACCAATGAGAAGGGCCTGGTTCAGTCCTCTTGACACCCTCCATTCAGATACTTAGAGACATTGATGATGTCCCCTTTCACACTTCTCCAGGCTAAACAGGTCTGTTTTCCTCAGTTGTTCCTCAGAAGAGAGGTGTTCCAGTTTCCTCATCATCCTTGTAGCCCTCTGCTGGACTCGCTCTACATCTGTCTTGTGCTGGGGAGCCTGGAACTCCAGATGTGCCTCGCTAGAGCTGAGGAGAGGGTCAGGACTACCTCCTTCAACCTGCTGGCAGTGATCTTACTAATACGCCCCAGGCTACTCTGCCCTTCTTGGCCATGAGGGCACTGCTCATGGACAGCTTGGCCACCAGGACTCCCCCAGGTACTTCACAGCAGAGCGGCTTTCCAGCAGGCTCCCCCCCACCCTGTAGTGGTGCACCAGGTTCTTCCTTCCCAGGTGCAGGACCCTGAACTTTGCCTTGCTAACTTTCAAAAGGTTCTGCTCTGCCCATCCCTTCAGTGTGTGAGATCTTCTGAAGGGCAGCACAGCACCACTCCTCTGAGCTTTGTATCCTTGGCAGACTTGCTGAGGATGCACTCTATCCCTTCATCTAAGTTGTTGATGAGTAAGTTAAACAATAGTAGGCCCAGTATGAATCTTTGGATTGAACTAGGCTCTGTGCCACTGATTAAAAACCCTCCAAGCCCTGCCTTTCAGCCAGTTCTCAGTCCACCTCGCTAACTGTCCAGCCTTGCCTGTGAGGGTCTCATTCGAGACCGTGTCAGAAGCCTTGCTTGAAGTTCACATAGACAACATCCAGTTCTCTCTCCCGTTATTTATCCAGCCAGTGGTCTAGATTTTAAAGGCAGTCAGGCTGGTTAAGCATGATTTCCCTATGGTGAATCCACACTAACTACTCCTGATCACCTTGTGTTCCACGTGCTTAGTGGTGGCCTCAAGGGTGAGCTGTTGCATCACTTTCCCAGGGATTGTGGTAAGGCTGACTAAAAGTGTTGTGGGCTTTAATTAAGGGCTTGATGTGGCTAAACATGTAAGTGTTTATTGCTTGATTAAAACAAGATAGCTTTTCATCAGTTGTTGACAGGTTATTTAAATTTTGGATAAAACATGCTGTAGTAATTATGCACACTAGCTCTGTGCAGGTTAGCTGCAGGGGACGAGGGAATTTTGTGGCATGAACACAGCATCATTGCACACTTGCACTGCATCCAGAACCAAAATTACTTTTCTCAGGTGTGCTATACATTAGTTACTGCAAGCAATGAAAAGTTAATTTCATGCTCTTCGGATGTCTTGTGCTTGAGTCTCCTACTTAATGCTTCTCGTAGTTGATAAGAACTTGGCAAGCATGCAGAAGATGCAGTTATGGTTTCCCCCTTTGCTTTACATTGCTCTGGGGCATGGGAGGAAAAAATCTTCTGCGCTGCACCCAGAGCATCTAGTGAAGTGTTAGAGAACTGAGCACTGACTTCTAAATCTAATATATGGTAAGCAGTGCTTCTATCCTGGAAGCCTGGCCACTCATGAATATGTAGTAGGGAGTTCCCTTCTTAGTTCACGTTTTGAGTTGGAATCTTCCCTCCTACTGTTGTATCCCAAACTATGCAAATGCTAGCTTGGCTCATGGGAACATGTGAGTCTCACTGAAACAAAAAATAAGACGAACCAGCATTAGTTTGTTGCCTTTTTTTTTATCAAAATGTTGAGGGAACAAGGTGCTGCAGCACTGCATTCTGCCTGAAACAAAAACCACAATATAAAAGGGCCTCTTGAATATGATAGACTCCAAATCTGCAGATTTGGGATGTTCTTCTTCCAGCAGTGATTTTAAGATGCTGATTATAGTCTGATGGTTCTTGGACCTTGGTCTTTCCTTTGAAATGAATGTTACTGGGGAAATGGCATTTGTAACTCATCAAAATTACCAGAGCAATGTTAGGAGGATTGCCTAAAATATGGTTGTTTGCCTTGTTTTGTCTGTTACATTGTATTTTAATGCTATTCACATACTCAATTGTACCAGGAAAGATGAAGACAACCCAGCGTTTTCTGGGCTAGTTTTACTCCTGTACTTTATACTATAAGGAATTGGAAAAATTGTATCATACAAATTTTTGTATTAAGTCCTTTGACTACTGCCTAATTGTTAGGCATCTATTTCAGTGAAGTTGTGCTTGGTAAGTGAGACATGCATAACTTTCCTTTTTTTACCTACCATATAATGATCAAAATGTTATCTGAACCAGGGCATAAGCCCTATAATTGCTCTGAATTAGAGGCTGCTTATGGTGGTCATTTTTGCTCTTTTGGTAACATGTTTTTGGTTTGAGAGGCATTCTGAGGTTTTTATGTCTGGCTTAGTGGAGTTTTTGCTCTGCTCTTCTCTTCCTTTCATACTCTACCATTTTTTCACTTATTCCTCTGCACTCCACCTTTTTCACCAGAAGAGCTGTTCACATTTTTCATATTTTTAGCCTTCGTAAGTCTGTCTTGCTTGGTGCTGTTTTCATCAACTTCTTGAGATTACTTGGCTTCTTACCTTTAAAAAAAAAGTCAATAGGTAGAGATCTGTCTGCAGTGTTTTGGGGAAAGTTAAGAGAATTTATTGTTTTGACACTTGCACCAAAAAGTGGTCCTAG
This sequence comes from Callaeas wilsoni, assembly GCA_013398955.1. Lineage (NCBI taxonomy): Eukaryota > Metazoa > Chordata > Aves > Passeriformes > Callaeidae > Callaeas > Callaeas wilsoni. Next base: position 29,926 of record VWPU01014116.1, on the reverse strand, counting down.
AGTTATTATTTTGCACAGGCCTCTGAGAGCCTACTGGGTAGGCTTGTTGAGATCAGTAACTTTTCTGCTGGTATTGTGTGAAAGTAAAGGCTGACCATTGCCCCACAAGGCAAGAGGTGCCAAAACCTCCCACTGTGAGTGAAATGAAGCCAGTTAGCCTGTCAGAAGTTATAAATGGTCATTGTGACACTCAGGGCATTTTTTCAATGGGGAAAGAAGTACAGGAGAACTTTTCCACTGAAGTGGCTTAAATGCATTTTGAATAGCTTCACTCCTGTTTGTTAAATCTTTCATTAAAGGGCATAAATTTACATAGTGTCCTTTTCTGTATGGTGTATTTTGTTTTGTAGAACGGAGGCTTCGTGCAAATTAGTTAAAACCTAGGAATTAAAATGAGTGTCTTTTTCTGTTTAATCTGTGATTTCTGCTCAGGTTGTACCAATTCTAGAGACTTGAGTTTACTCGAATGTAGACTGGGAAAAGAAAAGATTAAATACACCAAAGTTAAATGACCAAAGTGTATGTTTTACCTCAATTTTGTCTCTTCCTCTGCACCCCAAATCCTAGAAATGATTTAACTGGAACACTTAATTTGACTAGAAAATGAGTGGCAGTGTTGTCTAACTAACTCATCTTGTGTTCACTTTAAAAAGTAAGAACACCTCAGTAAGTTTGCATAATTCGTTATGTAGATTCATACAAATCAAAGCAGGGGGTTTGTACCAGCGTGATATGAGTTATGTTTTCAAATTTAGTAGCCTTAAATTAATTTTTTTCTTTTCCCCTTCCTTTTGTGGATTGTTGCAATAACATAGATAGCTTTTTGCTGTGTTTTTTTTCCCCGTCACCTCCATTTCACAGATTCACCACGTCATTTCTGGTGGTATCACTTAATCTGCTGGCTAATGAGTGCTGCTGGCATCATTTGTATCCTGGTTGCTCATGAACACTATACCGTAGATGTCATCATTGCCTACTATATCACCACGAGGCTCTTCTGGTGGTACCACTCAATGGCTAATGAAAAGGTGAGTGGCAAATACCTTCAGAATACCTTTTCAGAATAAAAATAGACATTCTATATTGAAGTTTAAACAGAATGGGCAAGGAGTTTCACTTCATTGTTATTTAAGTAAATAAAAATTTGTCTTTAAAATATTTTTTTGAACTTCTGAGGTTTTAATGCTGTAGTTGATGTATAGAATAGCCCTTCTTTGTCTCAGCTTATGAATAAACAGTAGCTGAGTAATAAAACTTCTGGCCAACTGAAATTACCTAGACAGTCCTAAAATTCTAGTGACAATTCTTTTGTAAATGTCATTTAAAGGTACACTGTTCAGAAGGTTGCTGCTGCTGTTGTTTCAACAACTCTTTCAAGTAGAAGCATAGCTCTCAAGCCCATTTAATCTCATTCTCAACTATTGGTCATCAATGGAAACACGACATGCCTGAAAGCACTCACATTGGAAAAGACCTGAGTGCTTTGTCACCCCAGATTTTGCACAGCAACAAACCATCCCTTTGTGTTAAAGATGCTCCGTTTGTATTATGCATTTGGACTATAATGTCTACCTCAATTCTGTGTTTTCTAGACTAAATATTCACTGTCTGTGCAGAAATGCATGCAAATGCATTGTATTTTTGCTGTTGTCTTGACTCAGTGTAATTGGTTATAAGCCTTTAAACTGACGGTTTCCTTTTCCTCTTTACATGCTTGTGCCAATACAGACTTTAAAGGTGTCTTCGCAGACGAATTTTATGTCTCGAGCATGGTGGTATCCAATATTTTATTTCTTCGAGAAGAATGTGCAAGGCTCTGTTCCTTGCAGTTTTTCCTGGCCTATATCTTGGCCTCCCAGCTGCTTCAAATCTTCATGCAAAAAGTATTCACGGGTTCAGAAGACAGGAGAGGACAATGAAAAATCTACCTGAAGAAAAGAAGGAAAGCATCTGCTCTAGTTTCTTCATTTTTGATTTTTTTTTTTTTTACCAAAACATTAATGCTGTAACCAAAGTTCTTAAGAGGACTGTAGCTGAAGAAGTGGACCAAGCTTCTGTGCAATTGATGGAAAAACAATAGTAGACATATATATTGCCATTTCAGATGTTTTCCTCTCATCAGCCTGTACAGACCTATTCTACTCTTAAGTGCTAACGAAATGCACCACTGATGGGATTTTTTATTAAAGAAAAGATGGAGCAGGACTTTGCTTTATTAACGAGATAGAGGTGCCAAAGACCACAGTAACACTTCCATTATTATCACTCACCCACAGAAGCACCCAAAAGTCTCATCTTCAGAGCTCTGGAGTGCGTAAGGGCAAAAACATGCTAAAATGTAAAGGCACGATACTGGCATATTGAGGTGTATAAAAAAATAACACAATTGTGGGAAGTGGTTTGTTGCATTATTCTTGCTAATGAAGGTAAGGCCTTTGTGTGACTGGTACAGCTGGAAGCGAGTCTGACTCTTTTGCACACTGTGGGTATGAATATCTTACGACCCTAAAATACTACTTACCACCATTAACTCCCATGTATTCTACTATATACCAATTTTTACATTTTTATTAGTAATTTTATATTTAAACAGGTGTGCTACCTGAGGAATTTGCAAATTAGAAATAGCTGCTAACACCAGAGTTCAAGGAGCCTAAAATTTTATTTTTAATAAGGGACACAGTTTCAACATCTAAATCTTGAATTGCAGCTGGCCTTGTGTATATAGCTATACAGTGCCTGTCAGTGTATATAGATGCATATATACACAAAAGCACACACCTTAAACAAAATTATTTGCTGGGAAGAATGATCATAGAGTTCTTGATGCAGGAAAAAGTTCTACAGCTCTCACCTGCCTGAGGAATGCAAGGCCAGCTCCAAAATGGGGCTACATTTAAAGTAAATGTTTTAATTTTAGTAGCAATCTCTTGCTGAAGCTATGTAGCAGGTTTGCTTGGGAGCCACAGTTCTTTTTTTTCTTTTACCTCTTGACACGTGTTTGTGTGACTTAAAAAAAACCAACCAAACAAAAAAGTGCTAAGGTGAAATATCTACCACAGCAGCATTTCTTCAATTACAGCCTAAAATAATTTCATATTAAATGACACTGTGGTAGAACTCAAATGTAGATTCCCTTTTTTTTCCCAGGGTTTCAGTCCAGCTAAAATGTCTATTTAAACAAGTTGGCTGAGAATGTGAGAAATTACCATGGGGTAAACATGTAAAAAACCTACAGATTAACAGCTACCTGTTTCTTGTTGATTTATGTTGTTTGTATTGTTGTGAAAGCAAAGTAGAAAATTAACACGTTTAGCCGTTTATATTTTGTATTAATTTCTGCAGTTAACTCAATATTATTTTCAAATCTTCAGTAAAACCTAATGAAAACATAAAACTGCATTAAATTTTGAGGTGATAGTAATATAAAGAAAATGCTGCACATTTTAAGAATGTCTTGAACTGAATGACAAGTGTGAACACAATTTAAATAATGACAACTTGTTTTTAAAAAGTCCAGTTAAAGTTATAAAATGAAATACAAAGTATTCAAATATAATCTTTTCCAGTTAAGGGGATCATTGCTCTGAGTTGTACATGAGAATATTTTTGATGTGCATTTCAAATATTTTTGTGCATTATCAAAATAATACAATAAAAAACGTTCCTTTCAATACATCCTTGAAAAAATTCAGCTGAGAGAAATTCTGCTGATGTTTAGTTTTGTTATTTAAAATGAGCTTAGCAGACTCTGATAATGTGCCTCTGAAGTTGTGTGTGTATGGGCATATCTGTGCTTTCATTTGCTTGCTTCTAGCAGACCTTGAGCAGGTAAAAAGCCAGTATCAAAACGTTTTTGAATCCTTTTTCTCTATCATATAAATGAATCTGTTCTACACCACTCAGTAGATCTCCCAAGATACTTGTTCTATCAGTACTGCTTCATAGATCATAATTTTTTAAGCTAAAATCTAAGCTTTGTGATACCTTAAATATGGTCATGTTAAGCCACTTGTAGTAATAATATCTTTTAGGAGTTATGAATGGATTTCATTAGTGATCGCCATGCCTTGAAAGTAGCATGATGAAAAGCATTACCTAAGGAGCCTGAGCAGTGGTTTTCATCTGGTGGCTGAAAAATAAACACTTTGATAGTCCAGATATCTAATTGTCTGCATAACCACCACGTCTCAGTGGGATTTCTGCAATAGATCTGCAAAGCAGGCTTTCTTCATGCAGGATGAGTTGTTTGGAGTTTTTTACACTTATTCTTGTTTCTGAAAGAAAAAAATGTGAAAGTGATGAAGTAGAACCAAGTAAAGACTCTGCTTTTGTTGGGCTGTGTGAGCTTTCATTCTACCACTGAATTTGATAGAGACTTCTGTTATAATACAAAAAAAGTTTAAGCAGCAGCTCTAGCTCAAAATACTGGGCTCCTGTTCTTGCTCAGTCCTCCTTTAAGTGCTTAATATTTATTCATTGTATGAAAGCTCTCAAAGGGGGTTGTGTGGGTTTAATTAGCAGAGAGCCCCAATTCTCTATGCTCTCAATATCTTTTAATTGCTTTTACAAACTTGGATGGCATAGCTGTATTCGAAGACTCTTTTTAGACCTATATGTAAGGTGATAAAATGGGGTAAGTAATGGTATATTCTAGTTCTTACTGCTAAAGTAGTTTATCCAGTACAAACCACAACTGCTACATAAAAATTACTAATTTTGTGGTCTTGGTGATCATTGTATACAAATACCATGAAGCTTAAAGTATAGTTTCATCCTAAGAGGCAAAAGATTTCAGTAGGTAAAAAGGAGAAACTTGGACTTTGCTTAGGCCTAAAATCAAGTGATCAGTGTATTATTTGGTCTGTATATGCTCAATGCTTTGCAGTATGTCATTAATTATTTTTTCCTAGTTACAGTAATATTTCTTAAAGATGTCACATGTGCTGCCCCTTTACTGTGACTATAACATGCTCCTCTCTGCTGAAGAGCATTTACATGTTGAACTTTACAGACATTTAATGAAAAAAAGCACTGCACTTGTACACCTGATCTATCAGTACGTCTTAAATGCTGATGAGCTTTTTTAAAATGCCTAACGTAAATTTAAATCGGGATTTAAAATGTTAACATGAGCATTTAAAGAAATGTGCTGCTAAGTGGTCATGCTACAAAGGCTTACTTCTAATGCCAGAAGTGATTAATGTCTACTTGAAAGCACTGTAAATGGACACATTTTTTGGTACATGCTTAGCACTCCCATGTGGACATAAATGGTACTAACTGTTAGTCATCCTTCACTGCTGTTTTCTTGCAAAGGTCGCCACAGGTGGGGTAGTGGCAAAAATAGCTGTGCTAAACGTTGCTATGAACCCTAGTACTGGATTTGCTGCCCTCCTTAAAAAAACAGTTGAGACAGAAAGAAACGAAAAAAAATTTTGTTAAAATACACTACCTTCATGTAATAGAAAAATAAAGCTTAGCAACAGAGACAGAACTGGGAAATCTTAAAAGAGATGAGAGACCATTCTCTTAATTGGATTGTTGCAAATCCACTTACCAGGGTCTTAAATCAGCATCTGCTCAATCTCTGGCTTTCTCCTATCAGTAGTATCTGGCTAGACAGTTTATCCTAAGTTGTTTGGTACTAAACCAAATCCTTTTTCTCATTTCAGTAAATGTGAAGTATGATTTACTGTTCTAGAGACAGATCCATTAACTTTAAATGAACTCTCCCATAGCTATTTGTTGTTTGTTTGTTTGTGGGGATCTTTTTTGTTTATTGGTGGGGGTTTTGTTTTTTATGGTTTTGGGGTTTTTTTTAAAAAAATTCATAAACCTTGAATCTTAAGGATTCATGGGGTAATTTTGAAAATAAATGTCAGACTGGAACCATTTTGCTTTACTGGCAGATCTAATATTTGTAAAGTTCCATTGTCATCTTGGTATTTTTACAATATACATGTTTTGGACCTACCTAGAACTCTTATATGGGCACACAAAATTAGAGTGATACTGCAAGATCGAACACTTCTGTATTGAAGTGTTCTATTCCAGGCATTGTAAAATCAATGTCTTAAATTCAGTTACTGAGAAGAGGGATCTTAAAAGTAAATATTCCTGTTAGGCATCATTCAAATGAGTGTTGCTGCTTAAGTGCACATGAGAAAAATATCCTAGCATGCCACTGAGTTAACTTTGCTTATAAGTAAGCCTTCATGTGCTACTTTATGGTGCTTCTTAGAATCCAGAGAGAAGTGCTGTGAAACAGAGAATGGAGACAAAGACATTTGTTCTAGTATTTATAAGGAAAAGGAAGAAAGATGAAAACACTGAAGTAGATGATGATCATATATTGCTTTTTGCATGAAATTGAGCTAAAACTACACCTGACTTCTAAGAAATGTAGATTTAAATTGTCTAATAGTTCTGCAAAAAAAACCCCAGACCTATAAGGAAGCAGCAGTGTTAAGCACGTTATTCTGCAGTACAGCTGTGTATCTGTGCTGGCTCTCATCTGTAACTTACAATATAAAATCAAAACCCAACTCAGTGAGAGATGCTTGGAGATGAAAGTACTTAAATATTAATAGCAGGTTTTTGTAAGTTGTTCCTTCAAGCTGTCACTAATAGTTTCTAAAACAAAACAAAGTGCTGCGCTGCTCAAAACATTCTGAAGCTTTTTTCTAGCTGGCTTAAGTTTCCATGGATTTAACCATATGTTTAAATCTTATTAACCTAGAAAGTAACACATAAGAATGTCAGGCTAGATACAGGTAGCTTATGTATTGTAGGGAAACGTTCCAGTTCTGAACTCATCTTTCCTAACTAAACACTCAGTGCCTGAATGATGTTTAAAGATGAAGTGACAATACCATGCAATCTCTAATGTGTATATGAAATACTGGTGTTGAGGATTCCTTCTTTCTACTGTAAATCAGTGATTAAAAAGCCACAAGGGCCTGACTTGTTTTCAGTGAAAATGTTTTAATTGCAAAGGTCTTGGAGTTTAGCAAATAGCTAGCACTTTGTTTTCTGTGGCTCTTGGCTGTGTGCAAACTTAGGTAGGAGGAGGGGGCCGACCACTTCTTACTGGAAGGAGCAGTGTGTGACTTTTTGAATTAAAATTGTATTGGCTGCATGCTACATGCAGTCTTATCCATGCTACAGTTGAAAAAAGATGCTGTATTATGCTATTATAGCTAGTGATTGCACTTTTTCAAATGATTCTTTACTGGTTGACCCAGTCCTTCTGGTGGATGAGGAGTGAGTGTTTTTGTCCTTTGCTTGCTGTCTGTATGGTTAAACATAACTGGTTTTAGTTCTGGTAAATGTCAGTGGAGAAAATGCAGATCCCTTGGATACAGTACCTAAGGTGTTTTAAGGTGTCTGTGCATGGGTTTCTTCGAGGAGAAATACTCTTCTTTGAAGCTCTGCCTAAATAATATTTATGTCAGCTCTTGCATTTTCCCTCAGCATAATAAGGTCTTTAGGAGGTGACACTGCAAAGAATTACTACAGAAGAATCTTCTTTGTGCCAGTTGAGATCAATTTTCACAAAGTATCTTTGCTGAAGTATGTTTGAAGATGACTTTTGGGGGCTTTTTGTTTTTTAATTAAGAGAAAAAGTGGTCAGAAATGAGTCTGAAGTAAAAGCATCTCGAGCAGTTGGGGCCCAGGCACCACGCAGGCACATGGCTGTGGAGAGGGGTCTCTGTGGCATTAGCAATACTGAATTCAGTACACAGTGACTTCTCTAGGAAGGCAAACCAGGTTGTACTTGAACAGTACAGATGGCTGTGAGCCATCTTTACCTGTCCTTTTGAGCTTCTTTCAGACTGACAGTGCAGTACTAGAGGTGGCAATAGCTAAAAAGTGAAGGTCACTTACAAATCAAAACTATAAATGGGGCTGAAAAGGCAGATCTCTGTAAAACCAGTCATCAGACAGCTGCATTCTAATTCAACAGAACATACAATTCGGTGTTACTTTAGGTGTGAGAGTCTCATTTAAGATGAGTGGGACTGTTTGCTTTCTAAAAATTTTTTTTTCCATTAAAGATGGCAAGTCTGCTGAGAATACCAAGAGGAAATTTATCTCCCTGTTTACTTTTATCTCTACCATTGAAGTGTTTGTGTACGAACCTTAAACAATATTGCTAAACTCCAACCCCTCTTACTTACATTTTGAGTAACTTAGCAGTGAATTGTTACTTCTGTAAAAACTGGGTTTGCATTCCACTTCTTTCACAGTCTGTTGCCTCTCAAAATGCTGCTTATGCTGAAGCCCGTGCTGGTTTGGACTCCTGTCTATCTACATCTGCTTCTACTAATTTTCTTTTTGAAATGGCTCAATATGGAAGAGTAGGATTTACATTTGAGAACACCTCATAATTAACCCTAAAGCCAAAAGGCATTCTTGTCAGACACATCTTTGCACAATTTGTACTTGAAAATAATTACAAGTTTCAAAACCTAACATGCTAGGACATACTTTTTTTCCCCTCAGGAATCAATTCTTGCTCCTTAAATGTTTAGCACATTTGTTTGTGTTTATTTTCGTGATTTAGGAGAGCACGTGTGAGATGTGAAATAGGTTCTGCTAGCTTTTGAGGTCAGGGTAATACCAAGGAACCTGAAAGTAAAAGCAGAAATAATGGTTTGATGGCTGTGGTTCTTGTGCTGTCCATGTGACTTTGAGAACTCTCAAGACTTCCCTAAAAACAGCACAGGACCTCACTTTGGCTGCAACATGGTTTCATCCTTATCAGCTGACAGCTTTTCTCGCATGACTTCTCCTAGGTTGGATCCTGTGTATCCATAGCTCTGTATGTTGATTGGAGCTGTATATCCAACCTTGTTAAAACTAGGCAAGAAAAGGTGTTGGCTGCTGAGGAACCCTACCATGGTAATACAAGAACGCTGTAACGCATGCAGGATAAGAAACTGATAAGATGGCATTGTTCTGTAGCTGTAGGGTCCAGTTCTGCAAACACCGTGCAGCAGGCTACTACAATAACAAATTGAGAGACCTTTGGTGCTGTAGTTTCTACTGATCTTTGCAAACCGGTTGTCGTTTTCACATAAATTCTTCACAATTAGCAAGAGTTGGCTTTTATGTTGTAAAACTTTCAGGAGGACACTTTATAGCTGATACTTGGGTAACTGCATGTTATCATTTGCTGTATACATGCAAGAGATACTAGAGGTAGAGTTGTGATTTGTGCTGCAATCTGTTCACTGTGTTAAAAAATCCCAAACCAAAACCAGCTATTGCACTAGCTGTACTTTAAAAAAAGCAATAACGGGGACATCTTGTAGCTTTTCTCTCCAAAGGTGCTGTCTGTCATGATCATTTCACTGTCAACTGTGAATTTGGTAAAAACATGTTAAAGAAATCATCTGATGTGGTTTACTTGGCACATAAAAGTTGAAATTTTTTATGGTCAGCCTGTGTACTAATGAATACAGCTGGACTATTTACATGACCACCTACATATTTAAAAATCAAAAACCTTATATCCATTTATGGTGCTGCTAATCTCAAATATTAGTAAGAGCTGGTATTCTCTTATTACACATGAACACTAAGGAAAGCTGTTGTGACACCTTTTCAATAAAACAATTTTTTCTACATTTTAAGCCTGTTCCAAATGCTTTTTGTATAAATACAACCCTTTTCTATTTCTGTTTTATATAAAAACCGCAAAAAAGTTGTATTTTAATGCAGGAAAACCTTGAGTGTATATTGTTCTAAATTACATGTCCAATTCTAAATATTCATGCATTTTAGGATAGCTAATCTTCTGAAACTCAGTCTAAAATATAAGAATTGTGATAGGTAGGATTAAGGGACAGGCTAGTAGGTTAAGGAAAATCATTCTCTGGCTTTGTCATCACTGTTGAAGCCTTGGAGGCAGAGGGAGAGGATGTGAAATGGACAAAGCTGTATTAGGAGGACACTGATTATGCAGTGTAGATGTGTATTTTGCTGAAACTTTAAAAAAACCCAAACAACTGGTGATGGACATGACTGTGTAACTGTATCTAAAGAATACAAGTGACACAACATAATTATCAAGGCAGTTCATAGTAGGATATTATAAAAACACATGAAAGGACCTTAAACTAGATTGTTTAGATTGTGAAATAGCAAAGTAGTTTTCTAGCTTTGTTTGAAAGCTTCACAAGCAACTTTTTCTTACGATGCAAAACTATCTTGTGCCTTCTGTTGCAGAAGCTTTTGTTGCCTTCCCCCTCCACCTTTGGTTATGATTCCATTGTATATAATGGACACTGCACTTCCAGATCTTTCCGAGAGGCATTTTTGGGCAGCAGTACCTACACTTTCCATCCACAGAGACTCTCAAGCCTTTAGTTCTTGTCCGCTAGCAGTTGTGAAAGTGTCTGTGTGTGACAGGTATGGCAATCCTGCTCTTAAATGAGCACGATGCCCTTCATCCATCTGGACGTGTGAAGGTGTGGAGCAGGTGCCACATCCAGGTACACCGGTGACACTGCAGCGCGCTCCTCTGCTCCGAAGGGGTTGTACCCTGAGGCCCTGGTCACTAAGCTGCTACCCTTCATGTACTACAATGAGTTCTCTTAAATCACTTGCACCTAGTACTTCAAGAAATAAATGGGCTTCTCTTAAGATCTGTTTGATGGAACTTCTGTGTCAGCGCAAAGGATATTCCATGTTTAGAGTAACAATTAAAAACAGAAACAAACCCACCATCTAGGATAAAATGAGGGCTGGGTGGGGTTTTTGTTGTGTGAAGGTGGATAGTCTAGTAACAATGGTCTGGATTGTCTTCCTACTTGTCTCAGTGCCTGCTTTAATAGTAGGACACTTGGAAAAGCCAAAGATTGAACAAAGTCATCCATAATAGTCCTATGCCACATTGAAATACAATTTTCCTATCTTAATTTCTAGATGTTTCAGAGAAAATGGACTGATTTTTTTAATATGCAAAAAAAAATTGCAATATTTACAGAAATATTAAGAGGTAAATGGCTACGTGTTTCAATGCCCTGCAAAAACAAAACCTTTGTGAGCATGTGACATGCACTTGACCAAAAGTGGGGCTTTTTTGGCTTTAGTGTCTGCTGTGTTGCAGAAACATGTTTCAGTGCACTAGCGTACCTCAGAACTTTCAAATATTTTCAATGTGCTTTTGACAAGGAGAGGTTTTTTTATTAATAAAGTGCCTGTGGAAATAAAAATCCAAAAGTTGCCTGCAAGCTCAAATAAAGCAAATAAAACCACAGCCCATACTTGAAGAGAATGGGTGCTAAGTCAGCAGCTGCAGAGAACAGCTGCTCAACAGTCCTAAGTGTTGACAGGATTCAAAGATTAAGATAAAGTTTGAGAGAAGAATATTATGTTGCTTTTTAGAGTTTACTGTGTTAATTAAACTTCCAATGCTTCTACTTGGGCCTTAACTCTGTAACTTGGTTATCTTTAAGGAAAAATTAGTTCCTTTGAACTATTCTATTTTTAATGCTTGTTTTCATGACAGTCTTTGGTGGGGATTTTTGTTTGCTTGTTACATGGAGTTGGTTTTTGACCTGTTAAAAGTAGAGTCACCAAATGCTTTGATTCCTCACTTTGGGGTAAAAGAGTTTGAAGAATGGTTTTTCCTTAAGTGCAGCATTAAAGGGGGTGTGGTTTTTAATATACTGATGCTAGGACTGAGGAGGAAGGATTTCCATGGAAAGTACTATAGTGCTAAACTTGTATATGTAGTTATTTGGGGTACACAGAATATTAGTAAAGTACTTGGATATGTTTTGCTGTTAATTTGATGCTTTAAAAAGAGGACATTTGGTTCTAATTTAAATTTGAGAAAGCGATTTGAATGTTGCAACAACTATTATTTTAACTTGAAACATCCAGTTATGTACTGTTATGTTAAAGCAAAAGTTACACTTTATCACTTAAAATTTTGAAATTAATCTAATTTTTATCAAAATTAATACGGAATTTAATCTCTGGACACCCTAGAATTGGTCGTATGCCACTGAAACCAATCTTTCAACTACACATGTAGGGAAGGAAGGCTTTTTTTAAATCTTGACTAGACTGAGAAGGAAGTGAGGCTAGATTACTCTTGTACAAAGAAAACAGGCAAAACCAATAATGTGTTTCAGCTGTGCTGAATACCTTAGCTTCTTATTTTCACACTACAGAACTTAAACTTTTCCTGAGACTCAGATTTAAAATATCCTTAGTTCAGCTAAATTTTCACCTGTTTTTATATATTTTTTCTAATAGATGCATTTTATTGGTGTACATTGTAATTAAACACTGAATTTCTGCCAAATATGGACAAAATAAAGGCTGCATTCTGTTCTGCCGGTTTAAATCTGTTCTTAGTTTTTCTCTTTTGTTTAATCCATGGCTGGTAAAATGTCCACTTGCTGTTTAGATTAAAGAGACAGTTGCCTTAATTGCTCAGAGGAAAACTGACCTTGACCATTTAAAGCTTTATGTTTTTCTGACATTGCTGTAACTTCTGTATAATTGCAATAAAACCTTTTTAATACAGTTCAGCCACTATTTGATGAGCAACTTGTTACTATCTTTACTGAATGTTCAATTATTTGAAAAATAGGGTTTTTTAACAACACCTTTTTTAATGGATAAGCACCCTTTATTCTGTGCAGTTTTTATTTTGGGGGGATGATCACTTTAAAGAAGGAGCACTGTGGGCAAAACATGAATACTTTTCTCTATTAGTGAGGAGATATCAAGAGCACTTACTAAACCCACTGATGCTGCAGCAAATTATTGGGAGAACCATGCAGTGGCATTTTTCAACATCTGCCTCTCTAGGGATTAAATTTTGTATCGCTGATCAGCTGGGAAAAGTGCACTAAGGTGTGTACTACAGGAAGGAGGAAGTTACCCTCAAAACCAGTTATGGGTGGGTTCGGGGGAGATAGGGGTGTTTGGGTGTGTTTTGGGTTTTTGTGCGTGTGTTTGGGGGTTTTTATTACTATTTTCATTTGAGGGAAAGGAGGGGAGCTACACGTCTTTTTCGTCTAAAATTTAAGTCCCCCTCTTCGAATGCTCTCTGCTGTTCTGCATTTGCCAAGCAGTTAGGGAACCTAGAGCTGGAACATGGTTCTAGGTTCGTCCTTGGCTCTGAAAACAGAAAATATCGGTGTATTACCTCGAACTGCCAGTTCTTTGTGTTTGGGAACGGGGAAGAAGGATCATCTGTATTTCCTTCCCTTCTAAACCGCTAAAAAAATAGCTGCGTAAGGAGCCTTTGAAAGGAAGTCCTGTGGGGGGTGGAGGGGCGCGCTCACTGGTTTTTGTTTGTTTGTTTTTTTACAGGAGCTGGACACGTGTGCTTACGTTAAAACCTTTATAAACTCCGGCTCTGTCACGTCTTGCCGGCCCGGGGGCGGTGTCGGGGCCGGCGCCGCTCCCCGCCCACAGGCCCGGCGGGACGGGGTCAGGGCGCCGCCGGCCTCGCCTCCTGCCCGCCCCCGCCATCTTAAACCGCTACGCGCCGCCAGCGAGGCCGCCGGTGCCGCTGCCCGGGAGATGGCGGAGCCGAGCTCGGCAGCTTGGACGTGGCTGCTGCGGCCGCCCACGGCCACCGAGCTGCTGCTGGTGGCCCTGTGCTGGCTCGGCTGCTACTGGCTGCTGCGGCGGCGGCCGCGGGCGCTGTCCGGGCTGCCGCCGGGCCCCGCGCCCTGGCCGCTTGTGGGCAACTTCGCCTTCGCCCTTCTGCCGCCTCCGCTGCTGCGCAGGTGGGCGGTGGAGGTGAAGGGCGACCGACTCTCCCCCGCCTTCTCGCCCCATGTCTTCCTGACCGGCCTCACCAAGATGTACGGCAGCATCTTCCGGCTCTTCGTGGGCAACCGCCCCTACATCATCCTCAACACCTTCGGGGCGGTGCGGGAGGCGCTGGTGCAGAAGGCGGAGGTGTTCAGCGACCGGCCCTCCGTGCCCATCGTCCTCATGATCACCCACAACAAGGGTAAGCGCCCGGGGCGCCCCGAGTCCTGGTCGGGGAGCTGCCGCACGCCCGGTGATGGCCAGGGTGATGCTTAGGAGCGATGCCGAGCGGGAGCTGCTCGGGACCGTGGCTGCTCTGCCGAAATTTATAAATAACTCCCACGAATTGTGCACTGAACCATTTACTTGCTTTTTGCTCTTCGCGTGTGTCCCTCGCCCTGCTGCCGACAGAAGGCACCCAGAGAGAAACTCGCCCTGCCTTGAGGTGCAGCATCGCCGCGAAGTTGGCAGTGCTGTACCGTGCGCCACAGAGCACCTCGGGGTGACTGAAATGCCTGATGCCTTTAGCTCTGGGTGCAGCAAAGGGACTGAGGGGCTGCTGAGGTAGCTGGGGTGGTTTAGACTGGAGGAGGCTCAGGGGAGACCTTATCGCTCTCGACAACTCCCTGAAAGGAGGGTGTAGCCAGGAGGAGGTCGGTCTCCTGGGTGATTAGGACAAGAGGAAATGGCCTTAAGTTGCGCCAGGGGAAGGTTAGGTTAGGCATTAGGAAGAATTTCTTTACAGAAAGGGTGATTTGACAGTGGAATGGACTGCATAGGGAGATGGTGGAATCACCGTCCCTGGAGGTGTTTAAGGAAAGGCTGGATGTGGCGCTCAATGCCATGGTCCAGTTGACAAGGTGGTGTTTGGTCATGGATTGGAATCAATTTCAGAAGTCTTTTCCAACCTCATTGTTTCTGTGATTGGCATTTGTGCAGGGGTTTAAGGCACAGCTGGTCTGTCACCTGGGGGCTTTCCGATTTTGGATGTGTGAGTAGAAGAAATTTTGAGTACTTGGGCAGTGCTACGAAACTGAGTGCTCCCCCAGTTCTTCCCCAGGTAGCAGTGGCAGAGAGCAGGCTTCTGTGGAGTCCCGTGGCTGCGCAGTCGGCGCTGCCTGCGTGCAAGCTGCTGTTGCTGAGATGTTTGCAAATGTGTTATTCTGCCTGTCAGAACTTACTGTGCGTATTTGGGTTTGGTTGTTTTTTTCTTTAAAGATACCAAAGGAGAGTTACTAGCTTTTGCAAGAAAAAGGCGTGAGGAGTTAAACACATGCTGGCAATACTGCAGGTAGAATTTCTTCATGTTTAGGTTTTAGGTCATTACGGATCTCAGTGTTTATGAAAATCTACTTACCCTTTTTCAGTTTAGGAGGTGTACCCCAGAAGGCTTGTTAATGTGCTAGCTCGTTGTGAAACTTACCTTTTTATATTTTTTCCAAGGCTAGAGAAATCTATTTTTTAAGTGCCTGAAACATTTATGTTCTTTTTTTTTTCTCTCTGTACCAGAATTGCTCTAGTAAAGAGAAGAAGAAAGGGAGAGACCTAGATCATGTTTGTTAAAATGCTGTCAGGTTCCATTGCTGAAATCAGTTTAAAGAATAAAAAAACAAATTATGAATTATGTTGGTTTAATGATATTGGTCCAGGACAGATCTTACTGGCATGTTGTAATCATGTGTGAGTATTTTTAGGTACAGTACTTTAGCAAGAACTGTAGGAGGGAAGGGGAATTAGATAATTTTAGCAGTGCTGTAAAACCTCATGTTCAGACTCATGGTAGATTTCTTTTTCCTTGAATTCCACGCATTTCGTGTGTTTCTTTTTCTCTGTCAGACATTTTTGAATACGGTGATGCAGAGTAGCCAGGGCAGTTGGCAGCTTCCACCAGTGAGTCCTCCAGGAGAGCTGAAAGTACCAGGAGCCTGTTGTCCATAGCCAGAGCATGCTGCAGCCAAGCCCAGGGACTGTGCCTGTGTTATGCTGTGGTAGGGACATTGTGTTGCCCTAGGTTTGGTTTTATCTGGAAGGTCTCCATAACTGTGCTCAGGCACGAGGGCTGTAGCATCAGGGCTGCCCAGCTGTCCATAAACCATCCCCGGCTGTTACAGAGTGCTTGTGTTAGCAGCGTGCTGAATGGCCACGGATGCAGGAGTATTGCAAAGAGAACTGCAGGGGTGCTGCGTTCTGAGTGCACAAAGGGAGAAGTCGGTGAGTATGGGCAGCGGGGGCCACTGCCCCCTGCGAGCTGGTTCTCCAAAAGCCAGGGAAGTTGTGGATGCTGTCACTGTGCTGCCTTGGGTTTAGTGGTGACTGAACCTCTGCAATGCTGCGTTTGTACTAACGAGTGTGGCTTTTTTCGTGTGTGGTTCATGGAGGAGGTAGATGGGTTAAAACACTCGAACTGGAGGCCTCTTAAGATTGGTCTGGGAGATAGTTTCAGGAGTTCGTGGGTGAGACGTTCCTGTAGGTCAGGACAGCAACAGCTGTATTAGTATGTACTAGGAAAGGAAACAGTAAAAGCAGGACAATGGGTAACTTCAGATCTACCACTCAAAATCCGGGTACTACAGCTCTGGGAGGTTTAGTGTCTATTTTGGGTTCCTGCATGTCCTTGGGTTCTTTGAGTGAGGCTATTGTGGTATGAACTTACAGAGCTTTTTTCTTGTCAGCTACATTTGCTGGTGTAGTTTTGTCTTTACCTTGAGCTGCCCTGCCAGGTATGGTATGGAAGAAAGAGGGGCTTATCTCAGCTGTGTGGCTCTGTTGCATATAAGATGCAAATAAAATAATTGTGCCTGAGGGAGAGTAGGTAGAAGTATCAGAAATGGCAAATACTACATTTCAGCAACTTGATTAGCAAGTGAGAGAGGCCTTCTTGGCTGGATAGAAAGTGCCATAAGAACTTAAGGGAGAAGGTAGAAGTCAATTCTTAATTGAAGGCTTCTGCACATATTTCTGCAGAGAGAGAAATAGTAGACTGGGGAGAAAAAAGAGATTTCTGTGGTCTGATTTTAGTATTTTAGGTTTTTTGTATTCTGTAGCTACGAGAGGTAGCAAAGATTTAATCTGCAGAGTGCATGGAGTCTGAGTGGTTGTCTGCCTTTGTAGCCCTGCCCTGTGCATATCCAGATGTGGACGTCTGACAGTAGAGAAGTTGAATGTTATTAAATGTCATGACTGCTGTGTTTGTCAATGTTCCCAGTACTGTAGCAACACTAGAGCTAGCAGTAAAAAATGGGGGGGGGAGGAAGAGGAGTAAGTAAGCCTTTGCCAGAACTTCTTCTTGTAAGGATTTGAATTTTTTTCGTGTAAAAAGGGTAAATAAAATGAACTCTCTTGTTTTGTGAGTTTGTTGGTTGTATTGAAAGGATTTCATTATCAGCTCATAGAAATTAGGCCTCTAGTGAGCATGAAGTCCTGGTTATTCTTGCTTCAGAATTTACTATTGTATTTCCTTCAGAGTTTTTTGTTGTTGTTGTTTGTTTTGTTTTGCTTTAATTTGTTTGCAGGGGAGGTTGTTTTTGTTGTTTGGGGTTTTTTTTTAAGAGTAGAGATGTCTGTGCTGAGTAATGTGGCTTGTTAGGGAAGGCAGATTTTCTTTGAAATCAGCAAAGGACTATTCCATTATTGTAGCTTGGTAGTGATGCAGTTGAGAGTTTGCTTTCTTCTCTTACCTCTGTTATTCTATTTTTATGCTCTTCTTCTTCCTTAATCTGTCTCCTGTGTTATTCTTTCCCAATTTACAACTCAATTATTAGTATTCTGCAGCAGTTCGGGGTTTGGGGACATCAGAAAACACCCACGCTCTACAGGACTGCTGCAGAGGCTCACTGGATGTGGGGAGGTGTGGTGTTTGTGTTAGCTTTTCTGCGGGGGTAGGGGAGTCTCTTTTACGTTCAAGATAACAAGTCTGTTCTCTTTTTTGAAAGTATTTGGATCCTAAACTTCATTTTCCTAACAATATTTGTTGCAGGATAGAAATAGTGATAGCTGTTTTGTTCCAAGGAATCAATGTTTCTTCCATAATCCAGCCACAAAGCCTGGAAACCCAAGTTGGTTTTTGGCCAATTTTAGCCGCAAATACTCCTGTTTTTTTCACTTAACCTACTTAAGGACACCACTACTAACAGGAAACAGTTGAGAGAGAAAATCTGGAAAGTTTTTGGTTCTGTTTTTGAAGAGCCAGGAAATGGGCATTTGAATAGATTGCCTAAGGAATGTTTTCATGCAGAGAAGATGAAATTCAGCTGATTCTGAACTTGTCCTGACTCTTCCCAATGTTCTTGTTTACGGCACTTGAAGCTAGGTCATGTGTTTGTATTCTTTTACCATTAGGGGCTAGGAATGTTAACTTGTAATAGAAATGTAGATAATGTTAAATATTGAAACATGGTGCATCTTCCAGTGCTTATGTACTACTTCTATTTTCTTATGGCCATTTCTCCTTTTAAATTGAACGTTGAGGTTTGCAGTTGACAGAAGAATTGATGTTGCTTTTACAAAGTAACTTATTTCCAGAAAAAAAAAAAAAAAAGTTGTATCATTTTACTAGAAGAACAAATCCAGAACTCGGTCATGTTTGATGACTAAACTTTCTCAGTTTAACCATGGAGTACATTAGAAATAGCAGGTTGTGTATTTGTTACCCTATGGTGGCTTTGGTGTGGTCTTTTAATTCAACAAAAGAGATGTTTCTGTTTGTAAGTGAGCAATAGGGATTTAATTTAAATGGTGTTTCAGAATGACACAATCATGTAGAACAAGTGCCTAGAGGCATCAAAACTGTTGAGATGCAAATCAAGCAGGTTTTTGCCAAGTGTCTCTGAACCTGTCTTCACCTTCCCAGTTTTCTCGAAGTGTGAGTATCCTGTATTTTTATTATAACTTAAAGAAAAAGCTTGCTTGTAGTAGAAACACACGCAGAAAGTATTGAGAAGTTTGTATAACATGAAGGGGAAAAAATGCAAATCAGTTTGTTAATGTCTTCTGTTATGCCTTGCTGAAGGAATTAATGTCTCAGGACATTAATTGAGGACAAAAAGCTGTATCTAACATATGTCCCAGACTAACAGTCCCCTCTTCACCATCTATTTGTGTCTTGCAAAGTCTAATGAAACTAGTGATGTAACTTGAATATTCATTTCATTGATTAGGAAAAGGAGGGACTGGGTTTCCATTGTAAAGAACCTTGTGCTCTTCCTTTAGCTCCTAGCCAAGTCCTTGGGAGAGATTTGCTGTGTTTTACTAATTTTGCTGAGATTTGCTCATTTCCCTCTCTTCAGGCTCTTGGTTTGCAGGCCTGTCTAACTATTTCTTATTGAAAATTGGGAATTTTGGTTTCAGACTCTCCCTTTTTCTTTCAGGTGTTATTTTTGCACCTTATGGCCCTGTCTGGAAGCAACAGAGGAAATTCTCTCTCTCAACACTGCGCCATTTTGGAGTAGGGAGACACAGCTTAGAGCCTAAAATCATTGAGGAGCTGAACTTCATAAAGGAGGAAATGCTGAAGCATGGAAAGGATTCGTTTAATCCCTTCCCGATCATTCGCAACGCGGTGTCCAATATTATCTGTTCCATGGCCTTTGGCAAGCGCTTTAACTACGAGGACGATGAGTTCAAGACGATGCTGAAGAACATGGCCCGCGCCCTGGAGCTGAGCGTCAACAGCTACATGATCCTGGTCAACATCTGCCCTTGGCTCTACTACCTTCCCTTTGGGCCTTTCCGGGAACTTCGGCAAACTGAGTTAGACATTACTGCTTTTCTGAAGAGAATAATTGCCCAGCACAGGGATACACTGGATGCAGCAAATCCCAGGGACTTCATTGATATGTACTTCATCCATGCAGAACAAGAGAAGAACAACAAGGAGAGCAGTTTTAATGACGATTACCTGTTTTTTATCATTGGTGACCTCTTCATCGCAGGCACAGATACGACTTCCAACACATTGCTGTGGTGCCTGCTCTACATGGCTCTTTACCCTGAAGTACAAGGTAAGATTGCTTCTATTCTAGGTGATTTATTCCAGACTCTAAAGCTCCAGATGGATGCTCAGAAACAGAAGCAAACAGCGACAGTGAAGGAATCATTTGGAGTGCCAACAGTTCGTGTGTGTGTATAATTTGAAAGGCTGGTATGTAATCAGACATCTTCCTGCTGTGCTACAATGATTTCTGGGTTAATGCTATACATTAAGTGCTAAATGGACCTTTAATCTGTGAATTTCTTCTAGTTTGGGACAACTTTATCTTTGCCAGGCAATTCCAGGGAACTTTAGCATGTTTGAAGAACTTTGGCAATTGTGACATTCCAGGCATATAGTAGTGATAGAGGATGTGTGAAAACCATAGTGCTAAGGTCTGCTTTTATGCCTCCCTGAGCAGGGAGGTTCTTGAGCTTAGCCGTGGAGTCTGGGGAAGTGAAACACTACCTACTGTAGAGGAAGATCAAATCAGAGACAGCTTAAGCAAACTGGACTTGCACAAATACACAGCACCAGCTGCCAGTGTTGTTAGAGGGCCTCTCTCCATCAGTCTTGAGTACTCATGGCGGTCAGGTAGGTTCCTGATGATGAGGGGCAGGGGGGGAGACACATGGAACATGGGACCACAAAACAGACGCAGAACAAAGTGGTCTTGTTCAGTGTTAGGGAAGGATGACTGAGTGGAAACCTTATGCTGTCTACTGTCTGATCAAAAGATGGTAAGAAGATGGAGGCAGTCTCCCCTGAGGCGTGCAGTGGAGGGAAGGGAAGCAGTGGAAACAACCTACAACAAGAAAATTCTGATCAGATACTAGGAAAAGAAATTGCCCTGTGAACATGACAAAGGAGTGACACAGATTGCCCTGAGAGAATCTTTGGCTTTGGAACTTTTCGAAACTAAGTGGGTTATGCCCGTGAGTAGTCTCATCTACACTTGGGTTGGATCTGTTTGGAAAAATCTCTTTAAATAGGTCAAGATCATAGTTTATTGCACAAAG
Source organism: Callaeas wilsoni (assembly GCA_013398955.1). Lineage (NCBI taxonomy): Eukaryota > Metazoa > Chordata > Aves > Passeriformes > Callaeidae > Callaeas > Callaeas wilsoni. The sequence continues at coordinate 9,145 of VWPU01014116.1, read as the reverse complement.
TCAAACAAACTGTTTACCGAAGATTGCAGACTAGGGCTCCAGTTCAGTACATGGGAGAGAGAGTTCACTGGGGACAAATGTAAAGTAAACTTCTATTGCATAGGCTTATTTTTCTGTTATTAATGTTGTATGCTAGCATTGCTTGACTTGATATGCAGTTATATAGATTAGATATACTCTGAAGTACACAAATGGAATCTAGAAGAGTTTTGTGTTTGTTTTTTTAACCTCTTTTCTTTCTGCCTGGTACTCTGTGTGTATGTGCTAGTCAGTTTTCACTTTTCTGCTGATCTCTAACAGCTTTATTACCTCTCTCTGATTTCCCTTTATGCTGTGGCTCTTGTCAAGTAATCTAAATATGCTCACTAGTCCAGATTGTATCACTTAGCTATGGAATGTGACTCTTACTTTTAGTATCCCGTTTCTTATATCCTGATTGCCTTGGAGTTATGTATGGGCCTCTTTTTTTTTTTATTCCTGGTAATACATTTCTCATAAATGTATTTCCTCCCTAGGGAAAATACCTGAATTGTATATCTTTAGAAGTAGCAAAAGTTGCTTGCAGATGTGGAAAGGCAGACTAAGGGCTATCAGAGGAAAAAAGTCTTTTTCTCTTTGGAAAACAGTTTTGATTTTTACAGGGAAATAGAGAATGATGTGGATGGACAATATGGTGAAGCCATGGGGAGTATTTGGTTTGTTCTGTTCCCTGACTTGGTTTTGGTGCTTGACTTCTGAAGATCTGTGATATTTTTAAATATATGAAAAGTAATGGAGCAGTTCAAATAACATGGTGTTGCAGAGACTGCTGAAGTTTACATTTTGCAGCTGGTAATGTGAGCAGCAGTTTGGCTGCTCTCTGTATAGTTCCTCATATTTTTACAAACTCTGAACAAATGAGTTGTTTGGGATAAAGCGCTGGTGTGACATTTGGTATGAGACAGTCTCCTTAATTTTTTAACTTTTCTTATATATTGAAAACTTTATTTATTTGTTTAGATTACTGTCGACATGGATGCCTGAATATAGGGCTGTGATATGTCCCTAATAAAAGTAGCAAACCCTGCATAAAGAAGGTAATGAAGAGCCACGCTGTTAGCACATCTCTTGCTGTATTTTTTGTGGTTTTTAATGTTCCTCATGCATGAGTTTTTCTTCTGGCAAACCCAGCAGGTGGCAGCAGCGGCTTGTCAGACACAGTTCAGGCAGCACTTGTGGATGCTGCTCGGGAAACTGGGACAGTTTTTTTGCATTGAGCTTTTATTTAATCTTGTATCACTGCTAAGGAGAGAAAAGAGCAAAAACTCAGAATATCTGGTTGGAAAAGGCAAGCAGGACAACCACAAAGCATGCAGGATATAAAGGGTAAAAAATTAAAACTGACTTTTATTCTTTTTGATTAAAGGTTCATTTTGAGGTCTCCTCTTTCAAGATTGTCTTTTGTGGTGTAGCCAGATTGCAAGTTACCTGCAAGAAAAGGCACATCGTCCTGTATGTACATAGGTGAAGCAAATCCTGAAACTTTGAGACTTCTGTGAAGAGAATTACTTGTATACTGACCCTTCAGTGAAATGAAAGGGGCAAGCAAATAATTTGATATTTTTTGCTTCTCATGAATGAGAATGTACATAAGCTCATGAGGGTTTGGGTTTTTTTTTTGACTTTGCAGAAGGGCTGTATGGGAAAGGAGCATCTGCTGCTGCCTTTGGGGGAAATGGGAAATAGCTGAGTTTAGGTTCTGTGAATAGAAAGTAGGAAATGGCAAGAATGAGTTAAATGGCTTCAACGCTTGCAGTAACAGCACCAGAATTCCTGCTCCAGAATGTAGTATCTAGAGCAGCTGCATGAAAAACTTTCCCGTCTCTTCACGCTCAGGCATACACTGAGTGCAGTTCTCATACTGTTCAAGTTTTTAATTGCAGAGCAGAAGCTTGATGTTTTCATCATTCAAATTACTATGTAGTTAAACTCCTAAAGTAAGATTATGAATACTTTGGAGCTGCAACAGGACTTTTGCTGTACTTTTCCAAAACTGAAGTGTTAGCAATGTCTGTCATCTCAGTGGCTTTACTCTTGACAGTATCAAGATTGTGCTTGGTCATTTTCTTAACTGAGTCTGTTCCTAAGGCTAATGTTGGCATAGCTGTTTCAGCTAAGGAATCACTTCTTGAAGTAATTTTTGAGAAATCTGTGTAAACAGTGAAGCAAGCATAGTCAGATGAAATTGAGATGATGTCTTCTCGCATATTATGTCTGTTGACTTTTTTATTTTTCTTGCTCCCTTTGAATAGAGAAGGTTCATGCAGAAATCGAAGCAGTTCTAGGACGTGACAAAGTCCCCTCTCTTGCTCACAAGGCTCAAATGCCCTTCACAGAGGCAACCATTATGGAAGTGCAGAGGATGACTGTGGTTGTTCCCCTTTCTATTCCTCGAATGGCCTCAGAAACTGCTGGTAAGCATTTCTATAGACTTGTTACTACAGCGTTTCCTCTGGGGATGAAGATCTGATGGGACATCTAGTGATAATTTACGAAGATCTCATTTACATATTAGGCCTATAAAACAAATGTGTAAAATGCCCTTTATAGGGAGCAGGTGGCCTTGACATACTCCTCTATGTAATCAGCATGTCTGACCTGACATCCAGCAGTTTTTCTAATCTTGAGTGATTTCTTCCGTGGGGGTCAGCGTGTATTGACTAACGTGGTTAGTCATTGTTGGCAGCTGAGACTCCATCTTTGTACGTGAAACAGCAGAGCTGTTATTGGCATTCTGACGCAGAGGTCTGAAAACATCAGTTTAGAGTAACTGGTTTGCTAAAGGCTTGTACCATTGAGCTCCGCACGTACAGAAAACATTAAGAAGTATCCTCTTCCAACTCTATGTGTTTTCGTAAACATAGCTGAGCACTGGCCAAAGTCAGTGTGAGAGCAATACTTGGCTTTTAAACCCGTTTCTGAATTGATCTGCTTTTTAAAATGTTTTGATTTGCAGGACAGCGAGGTGCAACAAGCTGAAATGAGACTAGTCATTTCAAAACCCTTGTGTCATAACAGTTCAAAATCCATCCTTTGACTGTGATGGGGCTCTGTGACAGCACAGGAGCAGGAGGAAAGTGGGTCACAGCATTGGCATGCTGCAGAGTGCGTTTCTGACAATTGCTGCTTCCTTCTCTCTGCAGAAGCTGTTGGTGTAACTTGATGTGTTTCCAGCTGCTCAGTCCTGCATGATTCTGACTTAAGCAGGGTAGCAGAGATCACCTTTGCCTTCAGCTTTTGCTACATTTGCAGGCCACAGCTAGGGATCGATACAATTTTTTGTGACATCTTCTAGTTGTCTTTTTACGGGTACGTTTCCCATGTTTCCTTCTAGCAACTTGTCACATCTCTGTCTCTGCTTTTGTTTAAAGTGCTCCAGGGATATACTATTCCTAAGGGTAGTGTGATTGTCCCCAACCTGTGGTCAGTACACAGAGATCCTAATATTTGGGAGAAGCCAGATGAATTTCAACCATCAAGATTTCTGGATGAAAATGGCCAGCTAATAAAGAAAGAGTCATTCATTCCTTTTGGAATGGGTAAGATAATACACATGGAGTCATTAGTTGGGTGGGTGAGTGAGTGGTGGTGTTTCAAGTGTAGAGCCTTGGGTTTGGGAGATGTAAAAGTTGCACATAGAACCAATTATAGAGTAGATTTATTATCACAGTTGGTGGCTTGCAAAATGGTTTGGGTTCCTAAATAGCCAGACAGAAATTATGAATTGTCCTTCGGTACTACTTTTGCTGTGGATGTAAATACTGTTAGTGTGAAGTAGTACAGCTGAGCAAGCCTTAGACTCAAATACAGGAGGCCAGAGCTTCAGAGTTCATAGCTTAATAGTAGTTTGAGCCTGTTTTGGACTATGGTAGCACAGGAATTACATGTGTGTTAACAAACAGCTCCCAGTAATACCTCTCTTCTAACTGTTCTTTAGGTAAACGTGTGTGCATGGGAGAGCAGTTGGCAAAAATGGAGCTCTTCTTGATTTTTGCAAGTCTTATGCAAAGTTTTACCTTTATGTACCCTGAAAATGCTGCAAAACCATCCATGGAGGGAAGGTTTGGTCTAACTTTAGCTCCATGTCCATTCAACATAATAGCTTTGAAGAAATGATACAGCATCAAAAAAGATTAAGCAAAGAAATACTGCACTTTTAAAATACAGCTTTTTTTTTTATTTCCAGCTTATTTTGTTACTTTCTATCCAGAAAAAAAAACCCAACTGCATAGGCTTTCCTAGTCAGTGAGAATGATCCATTTAGACTTCTGGAAAGAGAAGATCTTTTTGTCAGCTGTTGCATTCCACAGATGAACTGACTGCATAGTTTTTAATTTGATATTGAAACTTGGTGGGCTTAACCTCTGTCTATTACTGTCAGTTTGTCAAATGTTGATTACGGGAGAATGGTCCAAAACATTTTTTACTATTCTAGCAAATAGTAATTGTAAAAAATTGTGAAAGCAGCACATAAACATTTCATTTACCAAAAGAGTGAAGCACATAATGTAATATTAAAAGTATTAATGAATGAGAGATTGTTAGCATTTTCTGTGAAAGACTGTGACTGAGCTTAAATAATTACATACACTTTTTGGAAATTACCAAATGACATTACTTTTAACCTTGGAGGATATTTTTTTGCAAGTAACTCATAGGTGTAGTAGATTGGATCAAATCAGTCTGGATTCCTGGATCCAAATATCCTTGAGATTCAGGGCTCACTATAAAAAAGCAGGTACCAACGCTAAAAACCTAGGATTTGAGGCCAATATTCTCAACATGAAATGAGTGTGCAGCATCTAGATGCAGATGTTTTATCTCAGAGTACAAAGGAGAGTGGAATTCTCTAACAGGAAACAGCAGAACTCTGTTCTCTCTGGTGCCAAACATACTCAAGACATCTGTGCTGGCTCTTGGCATTCCTTGTTTCCTCATGGCAGCAGTGGCTGCAGGCTGGACGGGACCAGCAGCTGCTCACTGGGGAAAACACGACATGTGTAGTCCTGAGGTCGAGGCTCGCACTCAGGTGTTTCATCCCCAGGCAGTGTGGACAGTACTGCCACAACCTCTGCCTCTGGAAACCGGAGTCTTCAAATATGGCATCACTACAGCAGTACAGGTGAAGGCCTTATACATTTACCAGGGAACAGGAGGAATCTGATGAACTTGAGGTTTGAATATAATGGCTCTCTCTTTGTTATCTTCCATACAGAGTAAAACTATATGTAATTTATACAGAATTTGTGTATCACTACCTTACTCTTTTCACATGCAGAGTCTTAGTGCTGTTTACCACTGTCAAACCAGCTGCCAAGGAAATCTCATGTTAATTGTTCCAGAACAGGGCAGTCTTGCCTTCTTTTTCAAAGGTGGAAAGTGATCTTTTGGGGGAATATGTAACAATTAACCTTTAAATAGTTGTTCTTAATCATTCTTAAATCTCTTTACACTTCTTTTGATCTATCAGAATTTCATATCACATAAATTATGTTCTTATATACTCTTGTAACGATTTTTTGCCCCTCACTGGAGATACAGAGAATACCCAGAGCCCTCCTAATGTCAAGTTTACAAGACTGGAATGTGAATTTTAATGTAATTTAGAATTGGGTATTCCATAGCAGAAACTAGACCTAAATTGTAAAAGAAGAGACAACTTTTCAGCTTTAAATAATGTCTGGTTTTGTCACTTTTAACCTCGAAGTTTTAAAAGCCAGGTAGTGCCTAAAAAAGACTGTAAGATAGTTATTTTGCATTTAAATTAAGGTTTTCTGTTACCTGTTTTGAATAACAGAGTGCCTTAATTTCTGAATTATGTATTTGATTGGTTAGGTACCCCACTGTTTGTGTGAGAACTTTCAGTTCTTAATTAGGTTAACTTGGGACTGTGTAGGCTTGTGGGTTTGGGGTATTTTTGGTATGAAATTTTTGAAAACTTAGTACAATGAAAAGTTGAGTTTGGTACCAATGCCAGTGAACTTGCTCTAAAACCTGACAGTACTGGAGAATTAAGCACTTTATTTGAATTTAATTTTGTATTTTCCAATGAATGAATGGATTCTGTAGAGTTGGGATTTTTGTCTGGAAATCCTAAAATTATGCTTAATTGAGAAGCTAAAATTAAGTGCTGATAATATTTATCTTTCTGTTGAAATGCCTCTTTAAACAACATAATGATGTTGGTGTGCAACTGATCACTTGTACAAAATACCTGTCCTTTTAATCAATGAGGACACATTTGAAAAGCACTTTAGTATTTTTTACAGATTCCAAAGAAGATGCAATTCACATAATCCCCTGGTATGTGAAACTGTACATATTTGTGCTTGTTTTGCCTGCTGAGTTTAGTTTAAAATGTCACCTCTGAAAACTATCCTTTGAAAATTAGCCTTCTACAAATGCTACTTTGAGAATGTTTTTTGGTGATACCTGTAATCAAATGCTGCAATGTGTGACAAGCTAAAATTACTGACTAGAAGTTCCAACCACGTCAAGGTGTGCTAGAATACAGGATGCTGTTGGAAATGACAATAAAGAGCTGCCTTTCATACCTTCCAGGTGCACTGAAATTTTCAAAGGATACCATAAAAATAGCTAAACAATAGCATAAAAGCAACAAAATCTGTGATTTTCAAAGTGTGTTGCCATCTTTGGCAAACTGTAAAGAGCAGATTTGGTTTGTGTTCGTAAATGTATCCTCCCCCTCTCTTTTTTTAGCGCAGGAAGCATCTCAAATGCCTTGTTGAAAAATGTATGTTCATGTAAGTGGGTGACTGTTTCTGAATGCCAAAAATATCTTTATTTCTAAAATTACTTTGTTTCAATGTGTTTTTATTTTGAATAAAATAATTCCCAAGTGTTTCACAGCTTTGCATAGTCATTTCAATTAGTTCCACTTACTGACTAAACTTGTGGTGTTTGGCATCTTACATCTTGCAGAAAAAGCTTCTGAGCGAGAAAATGTTAAAAATGCTTTGTACGAGGAGTGAAGGAGCTGGGGAAACAAAGTGAAATTGGAAAAATAACACTGCCAGGCATGTTATGATCAAATGATAGAAAGAGTATGTTTTAAAAACACTGTTACTCAGAATAAAAGGAGAGGGGAGGATAGAGATGAGGAAGATAAAAGAGCAAATAAATTGTCAGCAGGAGGAGATGTGCAGTCTGCAGGAAAGGAAACCTTGGGCAGAAGTTGAGGTGTAGTTTTTTTTGGACTCCTGGCATCGAGGGAGGGAGGGAAAGGGGGTGCCGAGGGGGAGCGTGGGGTAGAGGGCAAAGAGCCGCCGAGGAGCCTCGGGGGAAAAGCAGGAGATCCTTCCACGTGAAAGGAGTGGCTGAGCAGGAGTCAACTGAAATGCTGGTGGGGAAGGGATGGGTATCAGCGCTGGTGTTAACCAGGAGCTGGGCACTCGGGAACAACAGCTGTAGGTGGAAATCTTGTGTCTTATGCCCTGGAGTTAGGTTGCAGGTTACTTGGCATACTGCTATTTTAATTTTTTTTTTGTAAGGGAAATTCATTACTTACCACTCAGCTATCATTTGTATACACAAAGATCATTAGGGGTGGGTCTCTGGGTAAAGCCGTTTCCACAGCCACTTCCTGCTGCTGCCTAATCCAGGTGAATTTTTTGCAGTAGGTTTGTGGTACAAAGTGCAGAGATACGAGAATACAACACTTACTTTATTTGAATAAAACAAGCTGCTTAATGTTTACCCCAATGCTGAGTCAAGTAGTAACTGCTGTGTTGTCAGCTGCTGCTGTTGCTGGCTTTTGAAGTGCAGGTCTTTCTGGTGATAAGTGAATTAGATGGAAAATCAGGGCAGCCTGCATCTGATATGATTCAGCTGTTAGTGTTTCTAACGGAAGAGGTTTTTTGTTGTTGTTGTTTTGTTAAAGTTGTTTATTATATATCTTGTGCTAGCCTGGAAATAAAGTCCCCTTCTAGTCAGGAAGGGGAGAGAGAGAGCTTCTGATGATGTGAACAGGATGAACATTGGAGTGCTGGAGGGTGTCCAGAGAAGGGCAAAGAGGCTGGGGAAGGGTCTGGAGCACAATTCCTGTGAGGAGCGGCTGAGGGAGCTGGGGGTGTTCAGCCTGGAGGAAAGGAGGCTCAGTGGAGACCTTATCGCTCTCTACAACTCCATGACAGGAGGGTGTAGCCAGGTGGGGAGCAGCCTCTTCTCCCAGGCACCCAGTGACAGGATGAGAGGACACAGTCTTGAGCTGTATCAGGNAGCTGGGGGTGTTCAGCCTGGAGGAAAGGAGGCTCAGTGGAGACCTTATCGCTCTCTACAACTCCATGACAGGAGGGTGTAGCCAGGTGGGGAGCAGCCTCTTCTCCCAGGGCACCCAGTGACGGGATGAGAGGACACAGTCTTGAGCTGTATCAGGAGAGGTTTAGGTTGAGCTCTTCGCAGAGAGGCTGATTTGACATTGGAATGGGCTGCCCAGGGAGGTGGTGGAGTCACCGTCCCTGAAGGTGTCTGATGAAAGATTGGATGTGGCACTTGGTGCCATAGTCCAGTTGACATTGCTGTGTTTGGTCATGCGTTGGACTCGATGGTCTCGGAGGTCTTTCCAACCTCATTGATTCTGCGATTCTGTGAACACGAGCAGCGGCAGCAGGAAGGTGAGCGCTGAGGGCAGCGCGGTGACCTGTGCGGTGAAGGGCGGGCATCAGCACAGTCTCGGCCGCCGGCCCAGCGCCGGCCGGGGGCTTGCGGGCGCTCCAGCAGTGCCGACCTTGGCCTTGCTGCTTGGCTCTTAAGGAATCAGAGGTAGCGAGGGTGAAAGACCCAGCGTGCCTCTCGCCTCGGCGGGCAGCTGGGACCGGGCAGCCGGGATCTGCCGCCTCACCCCCGGGGCGGAGCGCGGCCCTCGCCCCGCCCGGCCCCGCCGCGCCCGTCCCGGCCCCGCCGCTCGCTCCGCGCTTTCGCCATGGCCTTCGCCACCCGCCACTTCGTGCGCGCCGCCTCCTCCGACGCCGCCACGGCGGCCGCCAAGAAGCTGCTCATCAAGCATGTCACGATCATCGGCGGCGGCCTGATGGGCGCCGGCATCGCCCAGGTGAGCGCGGTGCGGCGGCCCGGCCGCGGGGCGGGG
>VWPU01014114.1:0-36789 GCA_013398955.1 Callaeas wilsoni | reverse complement strand
CGCGGCTCTGCCTGGCAGCGGCTCCGCCGTCAGGTGGCGGTGCCCCGGCCATGCCAGCGCCGCCCGCGGAGCCGCCCGGCCCCCCCGCCACCGGGCCCCTCGGCCCGAGCCCCCGGGGCGGTCGGGGCTGACAGCGAGGAGGGTGGGGGGCGGCAGGGCGCAGGAATGAGACAGAGGCGGCTTACCTTGCTAAGCACCCCGCAGAGCTCAACAGGCAGTCCGAGCTCGGTCTCGGGGTCCTCCTCGGAGCCGGAGGAATTCCAGCTCTGGTTGTCCGACATGGAGACCGGAGCCGCAGCCACCGCCGAGCTGGGAAAGAGCCGGAGCGGCCCCCGCCCACAGCAGCCTCCTTCTGCCGAAGGGACCGGAACGCCGGGTTCTACTCGAGCGGGTGCCGTCACCGAGCGCCGCCCGCCCCTGCCAGCGACCGGCCGGCAACCAGGCTCGCAGCCTCGGGCTCCCGTCGCCGCGGCCCCGCAGACCCCGCCCGCGGCCAGAGTCACAACACCGGGACAGTGAGGGGAGGAGGGGCGAGCGCGCGTCCGCCTGCCGGGCACCCGCTCAGCGCGCCCCCGCCGCCGCCATCTTAGGTGAGGCGCGCGCGCGCGCGGATGTCAACATCCACCACCGCCCCGCCCCGCCCCGGCGCTCCACGGGAGCTGTAGTCCTGCCCAGAGCGGCCGTGAATCCGAGCGCCATTGCCCCTCACTCGTGCCGCAAGATGTGCTGGGAGATGTAGTCTCACTCCGGCGGCGGACGGCCGCCATCTTGGTTTCGTCGTTCCTGTGGCGGCCCCGGCGGGTCTCGCCTCGGTGCCCCCGCGTGAGGGGAACTCCGCTACCAAGGGCGACGGTGCTGCCCGGGGCGATGTTTGCTTTGTCTTTTGCGCGGAGGTATTTATCTTTATCTTTATCTTTAGCGAGGCGAAGCGTCTCTTCGGGTCTGCTTGCTTTCAAGGGCGAGGAGATGTAACCTCCCTTCCTCGCCTCAAACCGGTGGGACTCGGGGGAAGGGGAGACCGTTGAGGGGGATGAGCGCCTAACTTTTCCCTATTCAAAGATGGTGGAGGCGGCGGGAAGGGGCGGGAGGTGCGGCTGGCTCTGGGTGAAACGAGAGGCGAGGGCGGGCCGTCGGAGCCGTCCGGGTTCTGCTTCCCCGGCGGTGCCCAAAGGCGCGGCGTGGGCAGAGCAGGCAGAGTGACGGGTCAGCGTTCGGCTCTGGCTGCTAGATACTACGGGTGTCCTGTCTTCCGTTTATTAAACTGCTTTCGTAGTTTAGGGAACGAAACAGTGATTTATTTCTTCAGACTTAGTCTGAAATACGTATTTTCGTCGATATTTATGAGTGGAGATATATTTGTAGAACAGAAAAATAAACCGCTGTTGAACCTGTTACTTCACTATTTGTGGACAGCGGATACAGTGGTTTGGGAAAGACTTCGGGTTCGTATTAACTCATGTCCTTTCTCGTGATTTCTTGGGCGGAAGAAAAGTGTGTTAAAGAGTATTGATTGAGGAGATTTCGGATTGGGAAGAGGTACTTCTGTTGTTGCCAGAGAAAGGCTGCACAATTCTGTTTTCTCTGACCTCCTTGTGACAAATCATTGTGTAATTTTCCCGTGTTAGGCTGTTTGAAAATTTCCATTGAGGGTTTATTATTTTTTTGAAAGAGCATTGACACAGCTACTTATATGCATTCTCTATATATAGCAGCTAAAAGTTAAATAATATTCGTACCTGCTTGAAGTCTCAGATATAAAGATATTTACAATGAATGCAGAACTGAGGATGATTCTTCTTCAAGGCAGCATCCTTGTCCTAAACTATTAGAAATAAAAAATAGTCATAGACATCTTTTGTGTGATTTTGTGTAATCACTGCAACGTATAAGAAAAAACTTCTACAGAAGTCTACTGTGGGTTCTACTTCAGACAATTTACTAATATATAAAACATTGCCGAAAAATAATGTTCTTTGATTCACTATGTGTTTGGGAAGAAACCAGGTGCAATTTTTTCTCCTTAGCGTCGGTTTCAATGTACTGTGTTTGTCAAACAAGATTTGTAAGTATTGATATGCATGAGAATAATTTATAGTTCTACTCTGCAATACGTTATTGAAGTTAATTGGCATCACCGGTAAAGCCAGTTGTGTTTTCCCAGTTAAATTCTGAATGAAGTTCTTTTCAGGAGCAGGAGCTAAAGAGGCATGTCTCAACAAGTCCTTTTAGCAGTGGCATGTACACAGACATTCCCTGTCATGCTTTTCATCTGAAACTATTCACTTAGTTACAGAGGTAGCTTGCTTTTTCTTTTCCCCCTCCAGAACATTGAATCAATCAAGTGTTTGATTTAGTTTACAAACTAAAAATGTNCCAGAACATTGAATCAATCAAGTGCTACAAACTAAAAATGCATTGGGTAGGTGTTTTTTCAGGTTGTTCAGCAAATATATCCATCCTTTTTAAACAGAGTATTCATTTTGATTATTAATTGTGACTAGCATTTTGCAAACTTTAAATGAAAAAATACTGGATGCTAAAAGGTTTGCGTTTTCAACTTTTTGTATAATGCATTGGTTGTGCTAGGTAATAGATTTTTGTTTACATCTGCCACATGATCCGAATGTATCTTGTTTTTCAACAGTATCAGCAGCGTATTTTTTTCCAAAAGCTGTACTGGGATTGTGAATACCTTGTGTAAATTACCCCTTCTTCCTAATGTTCTGACTGTTCTTTAAAAACATAATATACTGTCTGTTACACTTAATGAGATGAGGCCATATCAGCAAGCATGGGGTGCAGTGAGAATAGATTTGTAAAGGAAAGGTTTAGTGCTGAGGACTTGAAGTTCTTCTTATACATGCTTTGAGAGGTGGTTTTTTTCAGACCACAGTAGTTTGATCCTTTGGAGGGCACCGACATTAACAATTGTCGTTTAGCAGGTGTGCTCTGGAAGAGCAGTCTTCCAGTTATGTATAGTTTGAAAAGAATCTGGTGTGCCTGTGCCAAGACCTATCTAGGATGCAAACCAAAGCATGGGAAATGAAGAAAATCATACTGGTATCCTGATGCACTCACTCCTCTCTAGCTCCTTCTGTAACTTTTCTACTGACCCTTTATTTTGTGCTTCATTGCTGTGTTTGCTCTTTCATAGCAAGTGCCCCCTTACCCAGTCTGTACCCCTTCTAGTGTCTTAGGGATCGCAATAAGTTTACAAATTACTGTTCTAAGTGGAAATAGTCATCACCTTTTTTAGAACAGTGGAACAGATAGTGTTCTGTATTTCTGATATACTACTTGTAGTACAAAAACGGGGAGTCTTGAGTTTTGCTTCCTGGGATGTCAGTCATAATAAGCACTGTCAAGTGGGTAACTTTATACTTTTATTTTTTTCTTCTCCCTTTTTGTATATCTTTTTTCCACTGCCATACGTTCTGTTTTAGGATGTTCATTTTATATTTTTAAAACAGAATCTCCATCACTTTCTAGTGTATTCATGCTTACCATTATGTTTGTTCTGGTATTTAAGACTATTTTTCTTAGGAGGATCCTTAAAAGAGCTTTGTTACGCCACAGTGTATTGCCTAATAGCATAGGCTCAGAAATATTAATGATTCAGACACTTTGTTTTAAAACAATTTTGCTCTCTGCATTAGGCTTTTATTTGAATCACTGCATTAGCCTCTTATTTCTAAGTAAAAAAAAATAATTAAAAGAAACCATATATTAATCCATTGGCACTAAACATGTCTGTAGAAGCCAGGTTGCAGATAACTACACTGCCTCTGGTGTAGTTTTTGCTGATGAGTGTTCAGTTCCTTCATTATTTTCTTTTTGGATTAAACTGCTAAAGCCTTGGTTTTCAGTAATCCAGAAGTGCAAGGAAAACTTAAAGACTTAAGATAAATCTTTGAGTTGAAAAGGTCCTTTAAAATACTGAGCAGAGGCAGAAGAAGATACCATGGTTCTTTGCCCTTCGAATAAACTTAGATGTTCAAAAGTCACGAGGATTTCTTGACAGAGAAACTGAAAGCAGAATTTAGAACAGAATTGCATTGCATCTTGCCTACAGAAAATTGATAGGGTATGAGTATTCCACCTATCTTACTTACGTCACTCTTCACATAAGCAAATAATTATTCAGACAGTTTGGTGAATGGCAAAATATTTTGACATTTATTTTTGAACATTGTCAGAAGCAGTCTCTATTAACTGTTTACTTTCAGTATGAATTATTTATTTAATGTTTAAAAGCATGGATTTGTCTGTAATTTGTTACATCTTAAAGTCAGTGTGTATACAGAAGACAAAATTCTAGGGCCTTGTTTTTTCAGGGCTAATTCCAGATGCTGGTATGGGATCTATGTTTTTGTAATATGCTGAGTCAGCTGCTACTTTAAAAGTAGTCTCATTTCATCTGTGTCAGCTTGAGCACTTGGAATTTTCACTTCCATGAATTCTGGCCCAGTTTTCTGTTCAGTATTAATTTATCACGTGCCCTGGCTTACTACATTTGTAAAGATACTACATCTTTATTGGAAGATTCTTTTTTCTAAGGAACTTGTTTGTGTTATATTTTGAGAGAGAGAGAATAATACAACAGTAGTTTTGAACACACTAGCTGATGAATCAATGTGGGTAACACCATATATGTTAAATGTATGTGTTAAGTGCTGACAACACTGGTGTGCAGTTCCTTCTGCCAGTTCTTTTCTTGTAACTCACTACAGGATTAGAACTGATGGGAGTCTTCTTGGGGCTATTCAGAAACCAAGCCTCTAGTAAAAATCAAACTCCCTGTGGGTAAGAGGAATTGAGGAGATAGTTAGGAGATGTGCTTCCTTGAACATCTTTGGTGAAAGATTTGCCTGCTGAGAAAGAGACTTCAGAGCAACTGATACTTAAATCATTATCAGAGGAACATATTTTCACAGGAAATGAGAGTTAAAGAGTTTGCTGAATTTGATCCAGTCAGCCAGAATGTTTCCTTGCCAAATGAATGCTTACAAAAGACAGGTGCACTTCTTTTGTGAAAGTATGCAATATGCATACTTTATATACATATATATTCTCTCAGGCACATGTTGTGATTCTTGGCATTGTCCTATGCAAGTCCAGGAGCTGGACTTCCATGTGATGTTCGTTGTGGGTCCCTTCCAACTCAGGATATTTTGCGATTAATATAATGTTACTGTTTTGGGATAACATCCTTATCCAAGTAGTGGATGAATCAAGTAATATGGAATAAAATCACTGCTGGAGTTTGCAGTGTGACCTTTGAAGTATCAGAAATGTTGAGAATATTCTAGGAGGGTTGAATATTCCTAGTTTGTTGAATTTATATTTGCTATTATCTTAGAAATTAAGAAATAAAGCAATGCATTTATGGGAAACTTGTTGTTCAAAGGGCCTAGCTATGGGTACATGATTTTCTTTACCAGGGTGGGTTAGATGGGTTTTAGTTATATAACAATGCGTATGTTGCATGCTGGGCATGGATGAAGATGCTTCTCTGCAGTGAGTGGAATAAGAAGTTTAGCTGCATGGCTACAAGTTCAATCTAAATTAGCAATTGGAGTAAAACCCAAGTGTTGTCCATTAAAAATGCTTGTTTCAATGAGTTCTGGCGTTATTGGGAAGGTTTCATGTAGTCTCTCTTATTTATTAAGTATAGTATTGTTTCAGTAGTACCCAGAAGCTTTGTTTTGAGGTGGCTTCCAGCTGCAATTATTTCCAGTGCAAAGGAGGCATTTAAAAGGTTGGGAATGAGAGTTGCTCTTGGATCAGTCTGCATGGCTTTTTTGTTCGTATATCACTCTTCAGTTCATTACTCTTCATGTACTGATCTTGGCAAAAAGTTGGCAAGAAGTATAGTTTTTGGTACAAGTGAATTTCATTTCTCTTACAGAGTATCCCATTCAGTTATAGCAGGATGTAACAGCTTTCCACATCTCTTGTAAAAACAATTTTCCTTAGGTTGTTTGTTTGGTCGGTTGGTTTGTTTTAATTTATTGTTTGTGTTGGCACTTTATAGTTGGTTTCCGTGTTTGTTTTTAAAGACTTGGTTTCTTATACTTTTATTCAGTATGTGTATATTTTATATTTTATGTTTACATAAACCGAAAGGTTTTGCAAATAAGTGAGTATGAGCTGTCCTGTTTGAGATATAGAAGAGTAACTGCCTGTTAGTTTACAGGGTTTGGTATAGGAACATGTTAACAATCCTAAGCTGAATTCCGTGTCAATACAAAAGAAAGTTACTGCGAAGAATGCTTATTAGTAACTTTTTTCTTGGTAGCATTCTCACTAGGAAAACGCACTTATCCAGCCTGCTTATTTTATTCACGTTCCTTGTTTTGACTTACGGGGTTTTCAATTGGCTCAGTTGTTTATTATGGTGAGGTGATGGATCGGCAAAGTTTTTGATGTAACTGAAGTTGGGTTTTTTGAGTCTCAAACTACAGAATTGCCCTTTTACTGAAGATATAACAGAGCTGGGTTATTTAATATTTGGCTTTTGAGGATCTGTTGAATGCTTATGAAGTGTTCTAGGAGTTTCACATTATTCACAACTATCTTCTACATGGATGTGATTATCTTAATGGTTTTAAGGAAGAAATTTTTCCACCCACACTTGCGGTGAATGCTCCAAACTTCAGTAGATTTTGATAATGGGTCATTTTTTAAGTTATCATAAGGAAAATAAAAGACATAGAATATTTGAAAGGAAGTTTTTTTCTGTCTTTTTCTTCTGTCTGGTATTTTTGGTGTAGTCCTAATTTTAGTGGCACGTAACTTTTGGACATGGAGATCTGTACTACACTGCACTTGATTTTAGCCAAAACCCTGAGGAGTGATTACTTGTGGTCAAAACTGGATGAAGTCTTAACTTTATAATTGTTTGTTGTGCTTTCAGTGCTTTTATAGAACTATTAACACCTTGACCTTGTCATTGAAATGATGGGTGATATTGGTTTTCTTCTGATATAGCCTTTGTAATGACAGGATTGCAGAAGCTATTGCTTTATCCATTCTCTACATTTGTAAATCAAGTTAGGTGTTATAATTTTTCTGTGTTCTTGCTAAAGTTACAATGGAAGAGTTTAAATAAAGAAATCTCTGAAATACTTTCATTGAGAGAAAATAGGAAGTTTATTTTGGGCTCTTGCTACAGTAAATTTTCTATCAGATTTTGATGAACTATTATTGGAGGCTTTTATGAGTTTTACCAAGTTAAGAAAAATGGTTGATTTAGATCCTTGTTTTAGCCATCCTGAAGATAATATTTTAAAAAATCATTCGGGAATGAATCTCTAATATTTGTGTTGCTATTTGCAACATTTATTTGAATTTTTTTTTATGTACCAAGAAGACTTACTTAGGACAGTTGGGGTGTAAAAGACAGTCCTTTATGTCTGTACTGTATGTTTTGATTCCTTTGTTTGGTTTTTGAGCTCTGGGCTAAGTAGGCAATTTGTGTATCTTAGTAACTTCTTTGCACCTCACATTGTCATGAGCATCTGTGATAGCAAGATATCAGAATTTGTTTTATTTATGAGGACAACTTACATGCATTAAATAATAACTCAGTGTGCAAATAAGTTATATTTCAAGCTTTTCCACACTGATGTAATTTTCCAGTCTTAATAGTTCTTCCCATGTTGTTAACATGGAACATCATGTTAACATCAACAAAAGATGAACTGTTAACGTACTTTGCAAATGTTAATAGTGTACATAATAATACTATGTCCACTGAACTGAATATTCTTAGAAATATTTTGTATCTTATGCATTATTTTATTACATGGAAATTCTAATATAAAGGCATTTAACTTTTCACACAGTATACAGAGTTTCCGTTGGTGGAATTGGAGGATTTTTAGTGAAGACAGATTGGAGGAGTGACACAGGATCAAATACAAGCCATTTCCTTTAGGTTGGTTCAGTGAACTGTTAAAAAAAAAGAGGCTAAATGTGAATGAAGGTTAGAAGCACTTGAAATCAAATTGCTGTTTTAGTTTTATTGCTGTTTCAATCTCCTGACACTTTCAAATACTGTATGACCCTGTCTTACTAGTTCAGTTGAGTTTCTGTGCCTCCTTCTAGAAGAACTTGGTTACGGTTTTACTAGTAATCTTTTCCCGCTTGTAAGCATCCCAGCTTACTCATAGAACTTTCTACACGGTAGTGGTATTTTGACATTCACTGCCAAAGTCTTTCTCTTTACCTTTAGAAGTCCTTCCCTAGCAATTGGAAAGTTACCTCTTTCTACTTACATACAATTTTCTTGCTTCCCCTCGTTCCCCAATCAGAGGAATAATAGGGTAGTATGTCATGGTAGACTGCCTTCACAGACTCCTCTGGTTTCACACCCTACTTGCTCACTGTGATACTGAGAGAGATGTCATGTCTCTATTAGAGGAAGCAGCTCAGTCTCACAACAACTTCTTGAGGTGCATGCCAAAAGTATGTTACTCTGCATAGACTGTTTCATTAGATTCTAGTCCTTTACCCACTTTTTCCAAATTTTTTTAGCAAAACAATTTATAACATTCTGTCACCACAAGTTCAATGTTTCCTCTAGCCTAATTGAAGCAGTTTAACTACATTTCTACGTTGACATTTTGTTCACATTTTGCACGCTTTAAAACTCTGCTGTTTCTCTGTTATGTTTAAATATTTTCATTTTCGTCTATGGCAAATGAGCACTGGTTTTATCTGACAGTACTATATCAGTTGTCTTATTGTAGCTATTTTGATTCATTTCAATATGTTAAATATTTTATGGATTTTTTTCAGACCTGTTCATTTGAAACCAAGATAATGTTCAGGTCCTCTTCATATTAAGCAGCTAGAAATTCTATCACCTGTTATTCTTGTTTTCCCTTCTGTACACCTGTAAGCTCTGGTGGAAAACTAATGTCGTGTCCTCAGATAAATGTTTTCTTCTTAATTTCTGCTAAGGTACTATTTGATATTTATGCCTTTTCCTGTCTGGGACTAGCAATATATTTTGTTCCACACAATAAGCCCAAAAGATAAAATACAGCAGGTGATCACCATTTATGAGACTTTATAAGGGCAATTATTTTTTCTGTCACTGGGATTATCGTGGTTTTTTTTTTTATTGTTAGATACATAACAGTGAGATAGAGAAGACTTTTTTTTGACTAACATAAATTAGTTTTTAAAGCCTCTGCTGTAAACTGAGCCTTTAAGAGTGCTCTGAATGAGGAAGGGGAAAGATTTGTACATGCTAGGGGAAAGACATTTTCAGGAACAAGGAACAGCTAAAAACATTTTGAAAATACTAGAATAGGAAATGGAAGCAATCTTGTGTTCATTCCTGTTTCTTGATGGCAATGAGTGATAATAGCAGAGGGATATTTACTTTGATGAAAGTATTTCTTGGAAGTGTTGCCCATTACTTACCAGAGGTTGCCAGTAACAATGGGATTGCTGGGAGCTGATTGATACGGGGGTGCTTGTGAGCATGAGATGAAATTTGGAATGTTGTTTGGGATGGAGTGCTTTTTTCTTTGATTGAAGTCTAGCAAACCTGTTCTGATAAATATGTATGTTAACTGTAACAGATTGTCCTACTGTAGCTGAAAAATTTATGAACATATTCAGCATTGTAGTCTTTTATTCAATAAATAAACGCAAGAGCTATGAAGCGACTCCTATTCCCAGAAGCTCAAGTGCCACTAAAGGATTAAGAGAAGAGTTCTGGTCTCTCCATCAACGTCTGTTCTTTGTAATACAACACACTGTGTATAAATACAGCATTATGTAACTGATCTTGGATTTTTCAGCAGACACCATAAATAATAATCTGAATTAATGGCATATGATTAAAATTTAGATATTTTTGACAGAATTTTTTTTTGTAAACGTGGCTTTCTTTAATATCTTGACTTCACTTGGCTACTATGTTTCAGTAGAAGAACTTCAGGAAAATAAGCATGTTGCCATCATTAATTTTTGAAAGTTACTCATGTGGTTTTTTAGTAACAAAAATTCATCTCCAAATGCAAAAATACATAATGACCTTCTTATGCTTGTTTACTCATGAGGCCCACTTAAGTCTTGGAATGGGAAAGTGGCATTTAAAGAAAAAATGACACACTCTTAGATTTGTGTATTTTGTGATTGTTCAATAAAGCTGGTGTATTTGCCAGGGGTGGGCCTTCTCCAAATAGGAAGGGTTGCTGTCACGGGGAGCAGTGTAAAGTTGAGGAGTGAATGTCCATTCTGCATGACAGTAAAACTGAAGTGGTTTATGAGTTAGCGGCTTGGGGTATGAAGAAATTGTTTCTATATGCTTTTTCAGTAATAAATACTTGTTAAATTGTTTATGTCATTATCACACTTGGACTTTTTAGCGGGGCGTGTTGCAATATGACAAGGAAAAATGGTTTTAAACTGAGGAGGATTGGTATAGATTAGATATTTTTTACAGTGAGGGTGGTGAAACACTGGGACAGGTTGCCCAGAGAAGTGGTGAGTGCCCCATGGCTGGAAACATCTGATGGCAAGTTAGAGCTCTGAACAACCTGATGTAGTTGAAGATGTCCCTGCTCATTGCAGGGGGTTGCACTTGGTGACCTTTAAAAGGTCCCTTCCAACTCAAACTATTCTATGAGTCTGCTTGTTTGAATGAGATCAGTTTAATGACGAAAGAGTTTACCATATAATTAGAACCTGTTGAGGATTCAGCAATTTACTTTCATAAAGAGCAAGGGAAGATGTCAGAAATTCACATAGCAGAAGTATCTGCGTGTATGGGAAATTACTGATGGCTTGTTGAGTACCGAGGGCTTGGTAAGTGACACTAGTTGGATACCATGGCTCAACACATTAATGGCAAAAAAAGGTGCACGAATTTTACCCTGAATTAGGGTTTTATTCAAAATGTTTAATTGAAGCCAGCTGTTTTTGAAATATGAGCTTTGACACAAAGGTTCTGAATTTGAGCTAGAAATTACTGGAAAGGATTCTGCAGCTTGTCTCAAGCAGGGATGATGACCAAATGAGCAGTGGTTTTCTTAAATATAAGAATATTGTAATTTTTTTTCTTTTAATGTAATAGTGAGCAGTATTTTGTGTTTAAGGCAGTAATGTTTCATCTGACAGGATAATGTACAGGCATAAATGTCATGTTCATATGTAAGGTACTAGCCTTTACCTGAGCTTGGTTCATGCTCAATTATTTCTATAAGAAAGGTTTTAAAAGAAAATGGTTTCAATTTAATAAAAAAATAGAGTCTTACTGTTTCCAAACACTGGCAGTTACAGGTAGATGGATGTGGTGAGTGTGGCAGGTCAGCCACTTTGCAGGAATACAAGTCTTCATATTTGTGATAAGTATGTTGTTTTCTGAATAAGTATAAAATACTTAGTCAATAAATAAAGCAAATGGATTCCAAAATCTAATTATTGTTATTGTTCAGTTGGAACATAAATATCTGATTACTTCTTTTTTTTAGATATTAAGTCATAAAACAGATACTTGTTTTCAAGAAGTACAATGGACAACATGAAAAAAGTTGATAACAGCTCTTGCAATGATGGAGTTCTACTTAGAATGGGTCTCAATGATAACAAAGCTGGAATGCAGGGTTTGGATAAGGAGAAAATCAATAAAATCATCATGGAAGCTACCAAGGTTGGTTTGATTACTTTTTTCTTGATGCTTTATTTGTGGTCCAGTATTGTAAGGCACTCTTCCTCCCTTCCCCAAATTATATCCCTCACATGTGTATATGGGCAGCATCTTCTTAGAAGAAATTAATACATGGGGAGCAAAGGGAGGGGCTGTAGTTTAATGTATTATAGTGTATTGTTGGATTCATCCATAAGGACACAGAGGAGGAGAACTGAGTATATGCTTAAGTGCTCCCTTTTTGTCCAAAGCAGTACATAAATACCACAGCATTTTCCAGGGGTAATTGTGAAGGCTGCAGCTTCCTCTTTTTCTCCCCTTTTCCGTTCCTTTTGTCCACCCCATCACTAATCAGCCAAGCAGATTTACTTCTTTTGGTCACGTTCCTGTCACTGATGAATTTGATGTAATCAAGTTTTTCTATAATCAGGTTTTTACTCCCTGTCTCTGTGACTGTCTTCTCAGTATTCAAGAGATGTGGCCAGCAGCATGCAGCTTTCTACTAAAGATCCACAGAGGCTTTCACAAATCTACAAACCATTGAAATAGTAGCCATCCTAGTTGTTATTGGAGAGTTCCAATAGGACAATATAGGGGTAACACTTTATCTGAGAAACTCAGGGTTTTCTTACTTTTCCTTGCACAAGTGTGTATTTTATTTGGTGTCACTATGGCCTGAGATTATGTGCTTTGATGTTTTTCTCATGAATTCTGTGTTGACTACTTTTGCTCTGTAGTGATCTGCAGGGGTGAGGCAGAAGGAGAAAGGAGGAGAGAGAGAGAAAACATGATGCAAACAGTTCTTAGGTAGCAAGCTTTTTCTTTTTTTTGCTTGCAGTTTTACATTGATGATACATAATATGCTATCAAGCTTGTTATTGGTTAGATGTTTCTTCTACTTACTGTGTTCACTCTTTCTTGAAAACGGTGCTTTGTCAGACATAGCCCAGGTAATGATATTTACATAAATTATTTCGTTAGAGCAATTACTGTTTCATTTCCTGGTATGAAATAGAATGAACTGTAAAATAGGCTTTCAAAACTGACATATAGGCATCTAAATACTAGAATAAATATCTGTCAAAAAAGTACAAGAGTTTGTAGTTGCCAGATAGATGTCAAGAAATCTGAAAAGAGGCATTGATTCTTTTCCTTAAGTTTTTCTGTAATCCTTCAAATGACACCTACAGACACTACCCACAGCTGTATTGCAATGAGATTTATGACATTTCAACTGTGAAATATTGCAAGAGATGTTAAA
Organism: Callaeas wilsoni; assembly: GCA_013398955.1. Lineage (NCBI taxonomy): Eukaryota > Metazoa > Chordata > Aves > Passeriformes > Callaeidae > Callaeas > Callaeas wilsoni. Next base: position 23,860 of record VWPU01014114.1, on the reverse strand, counting down.
AAAAAAACCATCAAAAACTTACCAATAATCTCAAATATTGGGTTGCTTTCCACACCTACATTTTGGTACTCGTTTCTTTCAATGAGTCTCAACACATCATATTTGATGGCATAGGGGAGAAAAGATAAAAGGCATATCTGATATTCAAAGAAAACACACCCTAATTTGTTCTAATTAGGTATTTCTTCTAATGAAACATGACATATTACAGCCCTTCCATTCATATTTTTTAAAATTATTATAAAAGTGGATATTTTTTCTTTTTTTATAAATGCCTGAATCTGACTATGGCTGAATTGTTGGTATCAGTGACAGTTTGGTAGTCAGACACTTTGACCTAAAGATGTGTTCATTTTTGCAGATTTTACAAAGTAGTTCAACAAAAGCCTTTTCTTGCAAATACTATTTCTCTTGTAAGCTAAGACATATTGCAAGAAAAGTATTTTATTTCCTAGTTTTGAATTTTTCTCTTTTCTACTTCATTGTATGCCCTCCTTTCTTTGTTAGGAGTCAGGAGGGAAAGTCACATTACACATTCTGTACATGATTATAGTCTTTTTATTACATCTCCTTGTATTCATGCATTGTTTTAAAGGAGCAATTACATGCTTGAGAGCAACAGGGCTTTTTTATACCCATTTGGTTTTCATCATCCTCTTCCAAATAGCTTCTGATTCTTCAGTGTCCTTCAAGATTAAATGGCCAACAAAATACTCAACATTACAAGTGAATTTGACTTATACAATGTCATTATATATTTCCATATATATAAAGCTATGTGGAAGTCTAAAAAAATGCTTAAATAAATTTTTATTAGAGTTTCGTACTCCATACCTTGGAGGTATTGCAAAGAATAGTTTGACTTTTATCTACTCTATTTAAATTTTTATTGTCAAGTGTTAGACTGAGTAAACATACAAAGTTCTCTAAATAGTCCCTTAAATTCGTTTGAGCCGGAGAAATATATCTGTGTAATTCAAAGAGAGAGCTGTAAAGAACCAGTGGTCTTTTTGGAGTATTTTTATATGCAAATCCAAAGCATGCATCAGAAACCATCTCTGTGTTTTATGTTTTCTGTATTTAAAGATCAAATATGGTTACTTAAAGACAAGATAAAGACAAAAAGAAAAACATAGTGTTTTTGTGATTTTTTTTTTCTTTCAGGGTTCTAGATTTTATGAAAATGAGCTCAAGAAAGATCAACAAGTTAACCAACGAATTGAAAAAATGATGCAGCTAAAAGAGAAAATTACAGCACAACAGCTCTTGAAAGCACAGCTGCAGGTACTAATCTTCTAAAGACTTATTGGAGTAAATGTTGGATCATAAACATTTTGGTGTGTTCTGGTTTATTGCATTAAATTCTGCTGATAGGCACAGTGTTAAACTACCATTTTGATGTTAGACATACAAGGAAAAGTGCACAATGTTTTGATGGTGTCATTTTAATAAAAACTTGCTAGAAGAATAGTTTGTAAAATTACTCTGAAGTGTTCTCTAAATGAGTAAAATAAAACAAATGAATTCCTGTTCTTCCAAGTCTGATGAGTTTAAAGTGATGTCATTATAATTTATGTAAAGGTTTGTTAAATAATTTGCTAATAAGTATCATATCACTATTGGGTTTAGAATTTACATATATTTGTCTTCAGTGGCATGCAATGGAATGAGAAGGATCACAGTTGTCAATAATTCTGAGTATAATTGGTGCCTTTTTTAAGGTAGTGAATGAAAAATCATCATGGCAGGCAGTCTCAAGGAATACAAGTGTCCTGAACTAGACATCTGAAGAGGCCTTTTCTCTTTTCAAATGCTAATGGTAGATAATAGTCTCCAAAGTAATACCGTGTATGAAATGTTAAAAGAAAGCTTTCACACGAAACATTACTAGGCACAACAGAATTAAAATTGTTTGTGGGAGCTGACTTCCTTTCCATTTTCGTTTGTGCTGTGATTCAGTCTTAAATGATTGCTTGCTAGTTTTCCATGACAGGATTCCTGTTTTATTCAGTGTGCATTGCAGTGTTCACTGAGGGGGAAATTATTCAATATTTATTGTTGTCCTCAACGTTTGATGGGTAGCCCTAAGCTTTATTTGTTGAACTCTAGTCTAATCCAGTTTTGGATGCAGAATTACTGATTTCCTCATAGAGTTTTTCATGTTGTGTACCACATGCTGTGAATTCTTAAGTCTTGCAATATTCCAGCAAAGTAGAGTGATATTTTTTGGTTTGTAGATGAGGAGATGAAGCACATGAAGATTAAACACATCCATTAATTTTCAGTGCCATTGTAAGGATTAGAGCTTGAGCTTTTTTTGGTGTACAGCCTTTTTTGTTCGTTTCAGATTCGCAAATCACTTCTGTATTTTTGATGCCAGTGTTTCAAATTTGTTCACAGAAAAGTTTGCCATTCCAAATACCTCTGAAAAGTTTGTTGTAAGCCTGTATGCCACAATTGTTTTTAGTGAATCTTTAACATGGATTAGTTATGGCTCTGCTTGTCCAGGTTTTTTTAGTTAACTAAGGTAGCTTTTAAGTAATTTAATTATAGAAAAAATACTTCTATTTCCATCCTACCTTCGCCAGGGAACTATTTATTTTAAGATACTAGTCTTTCTTACAGAATGAATTACATGAATGACAGAAATTTTATAAATATTATTATTATATAGCTATATAATGAGAGAATACGTAGTGCACGTTGTGAAAACCAAGAAATTTGTATTACTTTGTCTACGTTCATGTAGTCTTTTTTGGAAATTCATTCCTTGATATTGCAATATAATTTTATATTCTTTTAATGTTTCTTATGAAAACTGGCTTCTATAGAAGAAAAAAGAAACTTAAGGAGATAAATTCTCTCATATGTGTATTACTGGAACCCAAGTTTCAAATTCCATGTTTGAAATTTTTATGCTACTTGCTGAAATAGCAGTCATCTTTATTTCCAATAGATAAACTCTAAAGTCAGCTGTCATACTGCATGAAAATGTCATTAGAGGAGTATAGTATGCACACGTTTTTGCTGGCTAATTTTAGATCTTTGCTGCTATAAAACCGTCTTGAAACCTTGGATTTTTGTTCTGTTCTCTGTATGCACATAAACTCTGGTTCGTGATTGTTGTTGCCCTCATTCTCCCAGCACAAATTATGACCATTTTGCTCTCTCCTCTCCTTTCTTTTAATTTATCATATCCTGAATTTTTCTTCTCGTCCCACATCTAGAGATCACCATCAGTCTTCTTTCCAAAGCAGTCCTTGTCCCAGAGTCCTCATTGAGTTTTGTGGACTTGAAGCCAGTCTTCTCTCTCTATCTGAAATTCTAAATACCATGCCCTTTTTCTGTTTCTTACCTGCCAGCTGCATCTCCCCAGGCCTCCACCTTTTGCTTTGCAAATCTTTGTTTTGTTTGGTTTTCTTAATAATTGCTGTGTATTGCTTAATCAACTCCATTCAGTTATGGATATAGTCAGTTCTTACTATCATCATCTCTATTGTTCCTATCTATTAAGTTTTTAACTCTTCTTTTTAGTACTACCTTCTGATAAGAGAACCTGTTCTCCTAAAATTTTAAGTGGGAAGTATTCTGAAATTAGAAAGGTATCTGTATATCTACCTCTGTGAACACTGCACATTCTCATTTGCAGATGAAGTCTTGTTTGTGGGATGGTTAGAGGCTCAGGTGTGGGTTCCTAAGCTGGCAGTTTATTTAAGTACTGTAAGGTAAAACCAAACAAAAATGTCTCTACTTAGTGGACTTTTGGACAAAATCCTGGTTACATGGTGGAAACAGCAATGTAAATAAAATATAGAGTCTGCAACACAATACTGTTGTTTTTGCCATTAGTATGTGTGGAAATCCTTGAGATTCAGCAGTAATTAGCAATACCTTAAAAAGTGTGCAGCTGCCACCGGATTCGGAAACTGCTGTACTGGTGTTTGCTGGGTTTTTTGTCTATCTTGGGTTTATCCCAGATGTTTTTTCTGTAAATAGTTACCCTCGTCTTGCTTTTATTGACTTTTCTGTCTTGCTTTGAAAACTTGTATATTCTACTGTGGGTTAAGAAAAAAGGAGAAGTTACTCTTCAAATTGTCTAAAAGTTGCTATAAGGAAAATGAAACTTCTAATTGTAATTTGTACTTTTTAGTTGTTTGGTGTTTTTTTAAATCTAGCTTAGAAATATATATGAAAAAGTATCTCTGTTTTACAAAGGATAATTGAAAGCAGCTTTTAAAACCTTGTCAGCCTGACTTGCATCTAGGGAATTACTCCACAGATTTTAAGGAGAGGTTTTGTAGGTGCCCAGAATTCTCTGAGTAGATCTGGTTGTGTTTTCTTTTGGCATATTACTTGTATCAGTTGCTTTTGCTGAAGAGTAATCTTTTTGTGTTTCTTACTAGTTTAGTGTAATTTGACTTCATTCCTTAGATGTGTATGTTAGCTGATGAGTAAGTATGATGTTAGCAATATATTTAGGGAGAAAAAGCAAAACAGAAGTTTGTTATAAATGTGATAAATTGAAATACAGAAGTTATGCTACTACAGCAGCAATTGGCAGTATTAATTAAACAATTCGAATTTGAGAACAACCTGAAAATTATCTATAAAGTAGAATTTAAAATAAGGATGCTTTTGATGATTAAAGTGTGACATGAATCCTTTTGAATTAGTAATATAATGGAAATAATGTAAGCACCCCACTTTTTTTTGTTTGTTTGTTTCTTCGAATGGCTTCCTCCTTGTGCTTTTAATTTGTCTGAATTAGTTCTCTCAGCCTCAGAGAACATACTGGGCTCCTCTGTGTTGAGTAGCCTAGTTTAAGGCTGGCATTTCATCCCTCAAAGCAACTTGGAAAAAAACAGAGAAAAGACTTTGTAAATCATGGATCAGCAATTTAATTAGAACATTCTAAGCTCACTTGCCTTGATTCAAGTGTTTTGAGCTCAAAGACGGTTCTTATGGATAAGATTTTTATGATTTTTTATTAAGCAGCTCTGTTGAGGGAAATAAAAAAGAGAAGAACCATGCAAATTGCATGTAAACGTTCCTCTCCAGGACGGTGAATGCATTATAGTCAGTCTAGAGACATTTCTGTACTGGTACCCTGATGTCACAAGAGTGTGTGTGTCCTTGTGCCTGCAAGCAAAGTGAAATTTTGGTTCCTTTTTGCTAACTCCATTTCTTGCTGTATTATGCCTATCGGGACTTCTTACTAGCAGTAGCAGCCTTTTGTTGTGTAGATTGAGGTTGCCGTAGTCATCAGTGTGGTTAGATAATCTTATTTTGATAGCACATTCTTTTAGTTTTTTTCCTGTATTTTCTCTTCTAGAATGATGTGTGATGCTGCTGCCAACATAGTCGTCTTAAATCAGTAGGCCTTAAAAACTCCATGACAAATATTTCACTTACATTTTTTCGTGGCAGCACAGCTCATACCTCATTCATATGTCAAAAGTATTTCAGGAATAAGCACGTGATCTGCATGACTTTTGGTAAAAATGCAAGCAAATTAAGCACAATCAAAGTATTTCATGGAGCAGTCTGCCTGTTTGGCCACTGCCTCAAAACACCATGGGGCTGATGAAGCAGTACTGCTCACAGTAGTAGACATACATCTTTAACATTTGGAGTGAAACACACTTTCTTTATAGGCTATTCTTTAAATAACTTGCAGTTTTCCTGGCAATCTAGCCTTATATGGTATGGGTTCCTGTAACAAAAGTTGAGGACTTTTATTGAGGGATTGACAGTAGCTTACTTGGTGGTAAGTGAATATGGGTGTTTGGGACCTTATTTCTGGCAAGACAAAATAGATGCATGTGTCCTGTGAGCTGCTGGTCTTCTCTTCACCATTCTAGGCCAATTTTTTGAAGTGTGATAGCTTTATTTGGGAATGTTGGAAATTCTTTAATAGCATGTTTTCATTTTTCTGAAATAACTTGTATTTCTATAACTAAGTGCTTTAAGTAAAGCTTCATACTCAAGGGTCTTACAGAGTTTCTGTTCGAATCAGATATGTCTTTTTTTTGTCATGTTATGTGGAGTTTTGTTGTTTGGTGGGTGGGGTTTTCTGCTGGTTTTGGCTGGGACAGAGTTAATTTTATTCACAGCAGCTGGCATGGGGCAGTGTTTTGGTTTTCTGCTGAAAGCAATGTTGATAATAAAGAGATGCTTAGCTATTGCCGAGCAACACTTGCACAGAGCCAAGGCCTTTTCTGCTCCTCCCACCACCTCACCAATGAGGAGGCTGGGGGTGCACAAGGGCTGGGAGGCAACACAGCCAAGACAGCTGACCCCAAGTGACCACAGGGATATTCCAGACCATATAGCATCATGCTCAGCCTATGAAGTGCGGTGTAGATGAATGAAGGACGGACTTTTGCAGCTATGGCATTTGTCTGCCCAAGTAACACCTGCATATGATTAAGCTGTTTCTCCTGGAGATGGCTGAACATCTACATGCCCATGGGAAGCAGTGAATGAATTCCTTATTTTGAATTGCTTTCGTGCACAGCTTTTGTTTTCTATGATAAATTGTCTTTCAACCCATGAGTTTTCTCACTTTTATTCTGACTCTTCCACCATGAGGGAGGGAGTGAGCAAGTGGCTGCAGGAGCTTAGTTGCCAGCTGGGGCTAAACCACAACTGCTGTGGTTTTTTCCACTGGGTTTTGGGGTGTTTTTTGTACCAATTGCTGAAGCAGCATTCTCTCTGAGAGGAAGGTTCATCCAAAGCTTTGTTGGGGTTTTTTTGTTGGTGCTAGTTTGCTGGGGATTGGATCTGTTGAGATTTTTTTCTTTAACTATATGCAAGATGCATTTGAGTTTTAGGATCATCTATACTGTTGCACTTCTGCCAGGTTAGTAGTATTTAAGTTACTGGTTTGTTCTGTTCAGGTGGACAAACTTGTGATAGAACTGGAACAGAGCCGTAACCTTAGCAGTACAATTGTACACATTGACATGGATGCCTTCTATGCAGCTGTGGAAATGAGAGACAATCCAGAGCTGAAGGAAAAACCTATAGCAGTGGGATCAATGAGTATGTTGGTAAGGCTGAATGTTAAACTAATACAGAAATCAATTGCATGAATCTTAAGCCTAATAAACCATAAAATATTTGCATAAATATCGTGACACTATTTTATAGGAAGTGTGGAAAACCCATAAAGGAACAGCTGTTCTTAGACTTGACCATGTAAGCTGGATTTTTCAGTAAAAAGTGTATTAATGAAAATTTAAAGTATGTAAGCAGATTGAAATGCAGGAGGAGGGAGAGTGAAAATGCATATAAATGCACTCTTAGCTTTGTCAGTCTTTTCTATATGGAGATATGTGATTAGAACTTTATTATTTAATACTAAACTTAAAATAAAGTTTGATTACTGAAGACTAAACTTACTTAATCTCTCTTAAGTCCACCTCAAATTACCATGCTAGGAGATTCGGTGTGCGTGCAGCCATGCCTGGATTTATTGCTAAAAGGCTATGTCCACATCTAACTATAGTACCACTAAACTTTGAAAAATACGGCAAAGTGAGTAAAGAGGTAAGTCTGAAAATGGTCTCTAACCAAAAGTGAGTGTACTTGTTTTTAGACTGTGTCACTAACATCACTTCTAGATAGTACGACAGTACAATGTGTATTTCATTTGTTGTTTGATAGGGCAAAGTGTTAAAGTATTAGAGATTTGGCTTGGTCTGGATTTTTAGTTATGTTTAAATTTATTTCATTTTGTCTTTTAAAGTTCAATGGTGAATCCTATCTTTATTCAGTTTCAAAAAGATGAAGTGTGTGTGGACAAATGTTGTAATACCTAAGAACTGGACCCAAACTGATAGGAAAAAACATGACACAGTCAGATTTTCCTCCAGGTTTAGAAAAAAAGAAGAGAGAGGAGAGAAGGTAGAGCTTTTATTTTGAGAATTTATTTTATTAGGTTTCCTTCTAGGAAGATGGACTTACCACTGAAGATTTCCCAACAGGTTTTGCCTGTGGCATTAACCACTGCTCTAAAATATTTTCTATAACTTCAGCTTAATGTAATTTTAAACTTAGGATTTTGTTGCTGATGATGTTTTTTTTTAACCTTTGTATATGTGATATCTGACACACTGAGCAGAGAAAACAGCATCAGTTTATCCGCTTTGCTGAGTTTCCAGGTCCCTAGAGTTTTATTCAGATGGTTACTGTAGTGTCTGTGAACCTAGTGGCTGTGAAGTCCTTGTACACTTATGTTAGTGGCCTTTGCTGTTAAATACACTGCTCAAAATCTGTTTAGTTCTCACTTACTATTAATATCTTGTTACTTGGAAAAGCATTACTGTAATTTTACAATATCAAGAAATAATTTGTACTGTAAGTATCTTTACTATTTATTGATCATCTAGAAGTTTCAGAGTACATTTGTTCATGTCCTAATTTTGTGTCAAGATCTGCTCTTACAACAACGAGGCTTTAAACTTTCACTATGTGTTTATCAAGGTTAGAGAAATACTGGCTGAATATGATCCCAATTTTATGCCTATGGGCCTAGATGAAGCCTACCTGAACATAACAGAGCACTTGGAAGAAAGGCTGAACTGGCCTGAAGATAGGAGAAGATTCTTTTTTGATACAGAAAGCACTACAGGAGTAGGTAAGCAAATTACTTACTTTTCGTGAGGTCACCTGACACTGAGACAGAGTGTTTCTTTTAGGGATTTTAGGCAGAACCATGAAAGCACTGAATTATAGTTAAAATTTGAGCTTTGTTTTCCTTGGTAAGATTTCAATATTACAATAGTATGGAATTTATTATTCAAATGGCACAGGACTTCTACAAGCAGAATCAGTGCTATGCAATCTATAAGTAGCAAAACAAAAAATTTATAATGCAATGCAACCTGGACTGGGTAGATAGCACGCAGTTTGCTGTATCAATATAACAATCATAATCTATACTCAAAAATCATATATAAGAACATAAGCCACTCCCTCAATCCTTAGAGGAAGTAGATGAAGGCAGAGGTGTCCCTGGCCATTGGGATGTCCCAGGTCTCACTGTCCAGTGACAGCTCTGGTCCGAGTTCCTCCTCAGGACCCATCAAAGGTGGGATTTGGAGACACTGCTCTGGGGGCTGCAGGCAGGCAGGGCTCGGGGGGCTGCAGGCAGGCACTGCTCGGGGGCTGCAGGCAGGCAGGCAGTGCGCTGGGGGCTGCAGGCAGGCAGTGCGCTGGGGCTGCAGGCAGGCAGTGCTTTGGCGGGGGCTGCAGGCAGGCAGGGCTCGGGGGGCTGCAGGCAGGCACTGCTCGGGGGCTGCAGGCAGGCAGGCAGTGCGCTGGGGGCTGCAGGCAGGCAGTGCGCTGGGGCTGCAGGCAGGCAGTGCTTTGGCGGGGGCTGCAGGCAGGCAGGGCTCGGGGGGCTGCAGGCAGGCACTGCTCGGGGGCTGCAGGCAGGCAGGCAGTGCGCTGGGGGCTGCAGGCAGGCAGTGCGCTGGGGCTGCAGGCAGGCAGTGCTTTGGCGCTGCAGGCAGGCAGGCAGTGCTCAGGGGGCTCCAGGCAGGCAGTGCTCTGGGGCTGCAGCTACCCAGTGCTGTGACGGGGTCATCCACAGCACCGGGCTGGCTGGGTGTTGGGACATGCAGATGGGCAAGGAGGGGAGTGTACACAGCAGCAGAAAATGGCTGCTTGCCTTGTGAAGCGGCGTTAGACATGCTGACCACATTACATGGCGTTGGGAGCAGGGCTTGCCAGTCATGTGCTAAAAGCTTCAGATGAGCCGCACCCATTGAAAGTGTAGATACTTAAGTCATTCCATAATTTGTCCTCCCATATATTCTCTGCCTCCAATTTAGTTAGTTTACAGGTTAACTTTCTCTACTGCTCACCTGTGAATAAAATGTACGCTGCTAATCATTTAGACTTGGAGGATTTCTTTTCTTCTAATGTGAATAAAATGTTTGAAAAGTGGTGCTAGGTTTTCTAAATCAAATGGTGTGGTTTAGGTCTGCATTACAATTCAACGTGGTAATTTTGGAAATAAGTAGCAGGAGCACTTCAAGATTTATAGTAGTCTTCAAGATATTACTGGATTTCACTTGGCTCTGGAAGATAGAGTTGGAACCACATCCACAAGTGTATATTGGGAATAATAGAAAAGAAAGAGTCATACAAATGGTTGAATGATGCACAAACGGGAATATTTATACTATCTGTATTCAAAAATTCTAACAGTAATTAAGAGGATAATCAACCGTGCACTAATACAGAAAAGCATTAATAAAATAGAAAGCAACTGGCATAGTCTTTTTGCCAGTGTCACTGATGTGTAGTCATGTGCTTCTTCACACTTGCTTGATACCTTTGTTCCTCTTAAACAAACAAGTGCTCAGAATGTGAAACTGTAATAGTAATGTTTGTAGAGTCAGACAAAGAGCTGCTGACGTTACTTGTTCTACTATGACTGCAATTGAAAATGAGAAGCTCACCAGGCTGATCATTCTAGAACTAGATATTCCAGAACCCTAATTTTATTTGGAGAATATTGAAAAAAAATTCTGTGGAAGAGAGCATTTGGCCTTCAATCTGATACGAAACAAAAATAATGCTAAAATCTCGACGGTTTTCTACAGCAACACGCCATTAAACTTTTTGCTTTTCTGGAAGTTATGTCCAGTCTACTAGCCAATTCCTCCAATCTCAGCCAAGCTCAAATCATAGTAAAAACGAAGCAGTTTCTCTTTCCTGTCTTCTAACAAAAAACCAGTGCCATTGCTTCTTCTAAATAAAAACAGAAAGAAATAAAACTACATATGAACTCTGAAGCCACTGAAGAAGGAAGTCAGTATGTTCTATATGGATGTATTAATTGTTTGTGTTTCTGTCTAACTTAGATAAAAATGGTATGAATATGTCTGCCAAATTTAATGAAGGTGAAGTCTCTTCTTCACCAGTACTGTTTGAAGACCACACATCTCTGATGGATGATGACCTTGAACGAAGAGGTCTATCAGTGGAAAACTCAGTTGTCTTTGGAACTTCTGCAGAGGAAGTTGTGAGGGAAATTCGCTTTAGGATTGAGCAGAAAACTCAACTGACTGCTAGTGCAGGTATTCAGACACATATGAATAATAATTAATCTTTGTATTTCCATAATGTCTTCTACTTTAATCTCAGAGGGCATTAATTAAGAATTTAGCCTTGCCACAGCATTCTTCTGCTGCAAAAGAATATGCTGTCTTTGAAGGTCTGCAAAGGATGTGACTTTCAATTATTTCAAGAGGTGTCATGGCTATCCAAGCCACTACTGTTTGTTTTCTTTTTTGCTCTTTTTTAAAATCATTGATACAGTTACATCATCTTTTTGCTTCTTTCTACTTGAAATAAGAGTAAGCAGTGAGGAAGAATGACCAGTGCACTTGAGCTAAACTTAGCATGGGTCATTGTTACATCATGTAAATTGTTTTTGTCAGCCAGTGGGTCATAGTGAAATCTGTCACTGATTTCTGAACTGCTTTTAGTTTGAATAGCAGATCTGTGCTGTTACGTGTTTCTAACTTCACATTGTTCCTTGCTTAAAACAATATCAAAATACATTAAAATGTTGGTCCTAGAGAAGTAAATATATGCTGAAGTTAAATTCTTTAGTAGCTTTTTAGTATTTACCAATCAAGTTCTATGTCTTGACTTCAGACAACCCACCTTTAAATCTCAGCTATTTTGATTGACTAAAACCAGTGTATGTCCCTAGCCCCTTAGTTTGGATGCCATCCAAACTGCTTTATGAACCAGGTCAGTGCGGCATCAGGCAATGGTGAGCTTTCTGAAGCAGCTGCAGAAGGTCAGGAAAGTGTGGAATGTAAGCAGAGGCAAAGAAACAGCTAGTAAGAAGAAGCAGGATGAAACTCCCTCTCATGTATGTTATCTCATGAATGGTAGCAAAATACCAGTTCTGTTTACAAAAGTTTTGTCTTCATAGGGCTCAGTTAGTGTGTAGAAAAGAGGCATAGTTTTTATAAATGCAAACAGAGGTCTTAAACCTAAAAATTAAAAACAATTAGAACGGTAAATTGACAAAATACTGATAATCAATAATAAATAGAGTAATTTCTACCGTCTTGAATAATATATCAGTAAGCAAATGAAAATTTAAACCACTAGGGCTGTAGGACAAAGTTATTCTTCGTTTTGCTAAACAAATTCCAGAGTTAATTTGTAAAAACAGTTAGTTTGATAGTAAAGAGCCATCCCTCCTAATTCCTCTGATGTCTGTGAAATATATATAAATTTCTAAATTACTACATTCCAGTGGTAGCCCACAAAATAATAAAATTCATTAAATTTTGTCTAAATAGCTCTTTTTGCTGAAATACAAGGAAAAAAGTTCTCCTTCTTACAAGGAGTTCATTGTAACTACCATTGTAAGCATTTCCTTTCTTACCATAATCACCATCATAAAAATTTTGACTCATGTAACTGATAATATTTTTAAGGGCTTGGTGTTTAACCCCTCTTGACTTACTGGTGCTTGTTGTGTTATCTTGACTATCTTGAAATAGGAAGTACACTTTATTTAAGTTGTATTTAATATATTACACGTATTTATGTTATTTCAAGACGGTCACAAAATTTCTTTACATAAGTGTATCAAAATTGGTTATCAGTAATCATAATTCTTTTCCTTATTTTAGTCTTTGCCAAGTGTATAGGCTACTCTTTGGCTTTTAAATGTTGGATAGTTGAAATTAAACTTTGTCTTATGTTTTTTTAAATTACCATATTTGTTTGGGTTTTTTTAAGGAATAGCACCAAATACAATGTTAGCAAAAATGTGCAGTGATCGTAATAAACCTAACGGACAATACAGAATTTCTCCTGAGAGACTAGCAGTGCTAGACTTCCTAAAAGATTTGCCCATTAGAAAGGTAAGCAACACCATGACGTTTATTCTTCTGTCATGTAATGTTTTTATGTTCTAGAAGAAAGATTTTTACTGTATAGATGGAGCTTTCTAGGTAATCTTCCATGTTGTGTTTGATTCAAGTTGTTCTTCGTAATGGATCTCCAAATGGAACGCTTCCAGTATAACGTTACATACTGTTTCAGGTGCCAGGTATTGGAAAAGTAACAGAGAAGATGTTAAAAGCCCTTGGAATTGTGACTTGCTCAGAACTTTACCAGCAGAGGGCGCTGCTTTCTCTTCTTTTTTCAGAAGTATCTTGGCGTAATTTCTTGGATATTTCCCTTGGTTTGGGCTCAACGCGTTTGGAAAAGTAAGCCATGGGGGTTTTTTCCTCCTGTGTTAACATTTTTCTGAATGTTTCCTTGTGTATGTTACATACTGAACATATTATTTAATTGGAAAATATGATGGAAGTATATTTGTTTAATGTATTTTTTAAAATCTCTAATGCCTGTTATTGTTATATCTAAGATGCAGTAGCCACACATGAAAAAAAGAGGTTTGTACAGCCATGTCTAAATATGAAATCCAAACAGTCTTGTCAGGGAGGTTGCACATAAGTGTATGTCAAGAAATTAAGGTAGGATAATTATCAAAATAGCTGAACTTAACTGAACTGTCCTAAGCAGAGTTGTACAGTCCCTTTTCTTCAAAAACAATACACATTGATCGATGTTTATGATTATTGGATTATTATGAAAATCACAGAAGTATTTGATCTTCTCTGGTCGTAAGTTGTCAGTGAAGTTTCTGTGTCTCCTATGAGGATTACATATTTGTAATATCAACATGTGAATCGGGTGGATTAGAACTGAAGGTTATTATATCTTCCTTAATATATGTTCTTCTAAGGTTCACAGTACTTTAATGGCTTTTAGCCTCCTTTTTAGGATGGGAGAAGTCAGTCTTAGTAGTGCATATATCTTTTCAACAATATTTGTCATTTCTAAGCCTGTCTTGGAGACAAACATGTTCTCTAAAAACTCCAAAACATAGTGTTTTACTGCTTGTGTAAGTAAGAGCCTTAATTAAGTATTGATTCCTTTTTAAAAAATATTCCTTTCCAAAGTACTGAAATTCTATTTTAAAGTAGCTTGACAATGATTTGATTTCATTAGAAGTTCCAAAGTGTCTTAAGTACTTCTGAAAGACCTGTTCTGTATTATATCTGTAACTTCTCTGACAATAATCTTCCCCTTTTTCCATTTGACTACAAAATAATACATGTAGTTAGCAGTTTGAGACCCAGTAATGTGCTAGCACAAAATTTTGTGGTTTTTTTTCTATTCAGAGTAAAAAAAAAGTAAAAATATATGCGATAAGACTGACTTCGTGAAGGTGACTTGATAAAAGATAAAACATAGTATTCAAAATATTTTTTTCTGTTAATATATAAACAGACCTTGGATAGTCTTTTAATAATTCTTATTCACCCTAGTTAGATGTTTTACAGCCTGGGATCTCTCCCAGTACACATTGAAAAAAAAGGAACATTTCAAAGATCAGGGGTTTTAATGTTAATTTTAAGATTTTTTTTTTTTGTAAGCACCAACTTGATTTCAGTGATTTTAGTGTAGAGAAAGCAAGCACTTAATATATTAACACCTTGGTCTTCAGTAAATAGTTCGTCTTACAGAAGAAGACTACCTTCTTTTAAGAAAACCTGACAATACCAAATTTGTTGTTTCCAATACTTACAAGCAGAAGAACAACCTAAAAAGAAGTTGGTCTGAAGGATCTCCTTATATGCAGAGGAGTTGTTAAAGGATGCTCAATTAACACTGAAAAGAAAGAAAGCAGCAAACAAAAAGAGCTTTAACATATCACGTTTAAACTCAACAATCATTTAGACTGAAAGCAAACTATTTCTGCAGATCCTCAGATAAAGGAAATATTCAAATATACATGTATGTACAGGATTCTAATAGCTGTGCTTCACAGTTACAGCTGAGACACCATAGGATTTGTAGTTTGTTTTGTTTTTAAATCAGACTCCCTCTGATATAAGAAGTGAGTTTTGAGGGATTTTTTTGTTTGGTTNATCTCCTTATATGCAGAGGAGTTGTTAAAGGATGCTCAATTAACACTGAAAAGAAAGAAAGCAGCAAACAAAAAGAGCTTTAACATATCACGTTTAAACTCAACAATCATTTAGACTGAAAGCAAACTATTTCTGCAGATCCTCAGATAAAGGAAATATTCAAATATACATGTATGTACAGGATTCTAATAGCTGTGCTTCACAGTTACAGCTGAGACACCATAGGATTTGTAGTTTGTTTTGTTTTTAAATCAGACTCCCTCTGATATAAGAAGTGAGTTTTGAGGGATTTTTTTGTTTGGTTTGTTTTTTAAACTTTTTTTTTTTTTTTTTAAAGACATCTGTAACTGATCTATGACTTTACTCAATCTACATTTTTTTTTTAAATTCTCCTTTTTGCACTTGCTTAAACTTGATGTACAAGATTTGTAGAAAAAGTTAACATCCAGACTTTATAGAAGAGACTGCCATTAGTTTTTTGAACGTGATTGGTTGACTCTGAGTTTATTGAAAGGCTAACATTTCTATATCAAGTAAGTATAATAATTTTTTTTCCTCTTTAAAGGGATGGAGAAAGAAAAAGTATGAGCACTGAAAGGTATGCATCTTTAATATTAAAAAAATTACAGTAATCATTAGAACAACTGAATATCAACTAATGTATACTTTTATTAGTCATATAATTTCATTGTGTATTTATTTAAAAACGCGCATACACAACAAGCTCACTAAATCAGATTCAAACTTGCATTATTTTTTGTCCTTGGCTCCAGAACTCTAAGGAGATATTTTTGTCAGTTTGTGTGTTCTCTTATCCTCCAATTCCGCAAGTGCCTTTAATGCATCAAAGTGATCTTTAAGCCATAAGATAAGGTGGAAATATGTAAGAGTTTTAATTTTTTTATCTGTTGAAGTTTAATATCAATATCAGTGTAGTAGCCTGCAATCACATGTATTTCCTAACTAAAGTTTTTACCAGTGTAAAGTTCCTTAAGAAGGTAGTTAATTTTTAAAAAATAAGTTCTGCCAGGAGAATCTGCCAAGCACTGTAATAATTATCCCTATTGTCATGTATTTTCTTAGAAAAGATTGTAAGAAAAGATGCGTAGTCCTGTCCTTTTGAGACTTAATAGCTGTGAGCAGCTTAAGTAAGCCCAATATGATTTTGGTACCATCACAGCTGAAAGATTTATGGCTTTAGTCTTGTGCTGCTTTGCAATCAGACAGATATTTTGGGCATCTTTGTTGTACCTTTCTGTGTTGCTTTTCTTCTTTCTTTTTTTCCTCAAAGGGAACAGTTTTAGACCAGAGATGTCTACAGGCTTCTGAGATCATGAAACTAGTTTATATGGGGGAAGAGACAACCCTGAAATAGCATTCTCTCTATCCTGTCCCTTTCAAGCCTTGGACTTCGACAGCTTCTCAATCACTGCAGTATTGTCTGAATAGCATGAGTTAGTCCTTGGATAGTGGTATGGGACTCACAGCGAAATACTCATCCCATTATTTTGACAGCAGGCAAACATTCTTAGGGAAATGTGAATCATAATAGAGAATGTCTTTTCAGTACAATCAGGAAAACCTGATTATAACTTAGAGATGCAAAATCCACTGTACTTTTATTTACCTTATATTTGTAAATATAAAGCTTGACATGAAACAATGCATTTGTGAGCCCTTTCCAAAGCATGTGCGGTCTCTAAGTTTTGCTTTCCATTTCCCTTAAAACCTTGACTAACTGAAGGTTGCTTTTCCTGTCATGTTATTACTGAAAAGCAAATGTACAACAAAAAGGTAACACTGTAATTTCCCTCCTAAGAAGGTCTAGCAAAGGCAGTTGGCAGCATTTTTGGCAGAAAGATAGCTTTTCCTCCTCTGAGGCTAGACATAATTATCCTAGTTGGCATCTTTTTCTTAGGATCTGCATTATTTATTTTTATACTTGGCTCTGATGTTGACTTCCAGCTCTTGGCTTTCTTCTGGTGTTATACAGTGTGTACAAAGGAGATTAAATACAAATAACTTGGCTGGCTCTATGAATTCACTTACTATTAGTATTCTGTCTTCCAAATACTGAAGCATTAATGGCATTAAATCTGAATAATTTTCAGATCGTGCATGAAAAACTGAAAGCTAAATTATTTCATTATTTGAAGGGCCTTTCAAACATTTTGCGAACAAAATATTCCTATTAATAATCATTGTTCCTTGAACTAAGAACTTGAACCTATAGAACATTCTTCTGATTATAGTATTGTTTAACTGTATAAAAAATACTTCTAGATTGCAGACATTGAACATATTATAGGATTCATACTGAAAAAGATCATATTTTTGTCTTAGAACATTCAGTGAAATAAACATAGCAGAAGACCAGTACAGTTTGTGTCGAGAGCTCTGCAGAGACCTTGCTCAAGAGCTACAGAAAGAGGGACTTAAGGTATTTATATTATTCGGGTTACTTGCAAAAAGACGCTTTTCACTCCAACGATTCAATGCAGCTTTAGTGTATATGCTTTCAGCACCATCATACCATGCAATCTATCTTCAGAAGTCTCCATTCTTTAATTTACAAATGTTTAGAATGACTTAGGCAGCATTTTGTTGTTGTGCAGGTGGCTATCTAGCGTATGTGTGGGATAAACATTAAATCAATTAATCGAATTATTTGGCACGTAAACATTTCATGCTAAAAGCAACGTTTGTAAGGTAATAATAGAGCTGATCATCTATAAGCCATGCTTTGGTCAATCATGTAATACTAATGTATTTAAAACGCTGCTTCTCTCCTGTATACATACAGGATCCAGTCAATAGCCAGTTTTGTAGTTTAAGAACTTGACATGTGCCAAACTTGCTGATAAGTTATTCACACCATTCAATGGTATCAATAGTAGAAGCAGTTGCTTTATTCCTTCTCCCCAGATACCTGTTTATCACTTGGAAAGAACAGTCCCAATTTTCTTTGAAGGTCTTATGCTAAAGCAAGGAATAACATTTAAGACCTAAAAGAATTGTTGTTAATCTTCTTCAGCCATAAAAAATTGTCTCAAGAGATGACAGGTTGAAAGGGAAATGATCAGCTAAGAAGGACAAAGGGATAAGCTTACAAAAGCACCAGAACAAAGAGAGTGCTATTTATTTACGTTTAGATGGACATGGTAAATCACACAAATGTTATGGGAAGTGTTGCCAGAGAAATATCTGCGCCAAACACAAATACTGTGTGCGGCTGTGATAGCACTATGCAGGAGGAAGTAAGTTTTCAATGAATCTGTAATGAGGTATCACTTTTGTGTTCTTAATAGTTAGGATATCTGGCATTGAAAATTTCCAGATGAGGAAATAATTTTTTTTGGATGGGGTAGAAGTTGTGCCTGTAGCCAAAACGTGAACTCCATTGAACATGCAGTGGTGTCAGATGGTCTGCTGAGAACTGCAGAGACTGGGTCAAATGACTCAGTTCAGAGAATTTGACTTCAGCAGAAATTTAGGGGCAGGTACAGAATCTTGCAGTCAAATAGTTGGGAGTGCCTCTTGCTGTGCACAGATAAGCACAGTCTTGACTATGGCTGAAGGACCCTTATATAGATGCTACATAATAATTGTTTCTGTGCCCTATATGATATACATGTTTAACCTTTTTTTTATTGTATTTTTTTTCCCCAGGGTAAAACTGTTACATTGAAACTTAAGAATGTGAACTTCGAAGTTAAAACAAGAGCTTCAACTGTGATGTCTTCTGTTTCTACGGAGGAGGAAATATTTACTGTTGCTAAAGATTTGTTAGCAACAGAAATTGATAGTGTTGCTCCTCACCCTCTAAGGATAAGACTTATGGGTAAGATATTTCAAATACATTCTTACTTTTCAGAGTTAGGAGATCTTAGAGTGTTTTAAAATAACACACCATACTTTGAAGTAAAACTGGTATAAATGCATTTATCCTTTTTCTATTACCCTGGTAGTTTTTGCAAAGTGAAACAGATCTGTGCTGAATGAGTGACTTAGGAAGTTTTACTAATGGGTGCTCAATGGCTTAGGCAGTTGTAGTAATTGAGGTTGTTCTTTTCTTATGCAAAAACATACATATCATCATGACAGTAGAATCTTGACTCATAGCAGCACTTAATTCCACTGTTTAAAAGAGCTTTTAAATCTACTTTGCACCACATCAGCAGAAGTGCTCAAAGGTCTTAAAGCTCAGTGTTCTGCAGGAGATGCGAACATTTCTGACAACAGTAAACTCTGTGTTTTGACCTTAAGATGTGTGTTCCAGGTGGTTATACATTCTGCTTGAAACATTTAGTGATATATAAAATTTATTTGTTTAAGATATTAGAATGTGCTGAAGAAAAATATATTTTGATGGGTAAAGTTCATGCAAAACTTTCAGACTGAATTCTGTGTAACTGTATTAAGTTTATAGCTTCATGTTATAATGCAGTAAGGGTACTAAAATTAATAATATGGTTGGGCTAGTGCTTGGGTCTGATAAAATTGTATTGATGTTGTGATCAATTTGGAGGTAGTCTGTCATCTTTTTAGAGACAAATTATGCCTTTATTGACTGAATGTATACCTCAAAAGGTGTTAATTAGGAGTTAGTATCAAGCTTTCATAAAATTGTTATTATAAGTTTGTTTTTCATCATTAGGTGTACGAGTATCAGGATTTCTAACTGAAGAAGAAAAGAAATACCAACAAAAAAGCATTACAAGTTTCTTGAAATCAGGAAAAGAAATCAGTTTCCTTAGGCTTCAGCCAGAGAAGTCTAACCAAGAGTATTTCATAAAAAATTCAGAAGCATCTCATAGAGGGAGTTTTTTCGATCAAAAGCGAGCAGCAAGACAACTAAACAGTGAGAATATTTCTCCAAATGAAGGCAGAGGTAAGCAGCTCTTTTGTGATGATAAATCATCAGCAAATTTCGTGGAAGAAACAAAGAAAGTCACAGATTTACAGAATGCTCATGTTTGTAAGATCTTCACCTGCCCTGTTTGCTTTGAGGAGCAAAGCAGCAATAATTTGGAAGAACTTAATAGACACATTGATGAGTGCCTCAATGGGATGCATGTTGAAGGTACTGTGGAAATATCCAAGAATGACAGTTCAAGAGAAAATACACTTAACTTTCTTCCACAATTTAAAAATGAATACGTTGATGAATGTCAAAAAAGTAAAACAGATCGATTAGCAGGAACAGACCAGTCTGCAAGTGTATCTGACAGCTCTGCTAACAACAGGACAGAAAAATTTGGTCAGATAATACCTGATAACTCTCCCAGAGAACGACAGCCTTGCAGTCTCAGTGACATTGCTAGAAATGTGTGTATGAAACAGTGTCTCTTCCCCAAAAGAGTATCAGAAGACAATGAAGACCATTTTGACAAGACTGAACATACAGAAGGAACTAGTTCATCCTGTTTCTTTGAAGCCAAAGAAGACAGTGTTCTTGTTTGTCCAGTTTGTAATTCAGAACAGAAGACCGCCAATCTTGTGTCGTTTAACAGACATGTGGATATCTGCCTAAATAAAGGCCTTATCCAGGAGCTGACAGAAAAAGAGGATTTTCCTACTAAGTCTTATAATATGGAAAACTCAAACAGAGTTTTCTCTGGTAAGTATATGCGTTAGGATATATTTGATTATTCAAATTGTCTGCTTGTGCTATTAAGATACTTTGGCAATGGTGTACTTTGAACTTCTTGGGTCTTTGAAATTTTTTCTCAACAAGCTCATTTAAGTAAGGACTATGTAGGAGTGAACATTTTTGTTTAAAAATTATCAAATTGATTTTCATGACAAACTAGATTTATGAATGTGATGTTAGTTTGTCAGTGCCCTCCCATTTGCCACAAAAATGATGTAGGAATTACTGCTCATTTCTGGAAATTGTATGTTTGTTACACCCAACCATCTTCAGAAAGGTGTTTGTAAGGCCACTGAGATTAAAGTGAAGATCAATGAAAACATCTTCAACCTGGGTTGTTTCAGAGATTCAGTTAAAAGAAGGTCTCCATTATGTCATGTGCTGGCAAAAATAGGGAGATGGTGAACTAGAGCTTAAAGGAAGAAACTTCCAAGTCTGTTTTATAGTTAATACATAACTGCATCTGTAACATGCCACAGCAGTATCATGTTTTCTGAAGTAGTTTCTCTTTTGGAGAAAGAGTTCATCTTCGACCAGATTAGAGGCCATGTGCAGGTAGTAAATGATCTGCCTAAAGTAGTCCCTAATCTATTTTGGGAACCTTATAAAAGGAAATTAAAATGCTAAGGTGTTTGAATTTTCAGAATAAGATTAAGACTTACAATAAGAATAATTTACATGAAAATTTTCAAAGTGATATTGCTATTACATGTGCAAACAGGCTTTAATTTAAATCGAAGACTTACTTTAGGTGAAGTTTATCTTTTGCCCCCTGGAGGATAAAAAAATTAAAAACGTAGTTTTCAACTGCCACCTCGAAAATCAGTAACGTTATGCTGAAATATTTCTGAAAACTGTTACAAGGTTCAAAGTAATCCCTTACAATTCAATAACCTAAGGCTTTTTTGGTTTCCTCTTTTAAAAATGGAAATATAAACTACAGTATTCAAGCTGCAGATAATAAATTTTCTTCTTGAAACAGATTACATTTTAAAAAAAGTTCTTCCATGTATGTAATTTCTGAAGCATTCTTTCTTTATTGAAGTAATTAATTTTGATTGTTTTCAATTACTTTTAAGGAGCTTTAAGCAAAGGACAGCAACACACAAATCCATCCCAAGGAACAAAAAGGTAAGTGTTTTCTAGAAGCTTGAGTACACAACTTGTTTTAAAGTAATAAAATCTAGAAAAACATTCAGTGTTCTAAAACTTGTGTTGGTATGCATTGAGTATTTTAACCTCTTACTGTTTTGGTTTTTTTCTCTTTGTTTAACCTTAGGTCTGGACTAACAGCTTCGCAGTCAGTATCAAAAAAGGCCAAGTCAAGCAATTCCAAACATACAATCAAAATGTTTTTTAAATGACTGTGTAGCAACATGTTCTATATGAAGTATTTCATAGAGTTTTATGACTACAAGTTATTTAGCATTTGCAGTAGGCTGGATTCAGGTGCCTGTCATTTTGGAACCATTACATGTCTATAACAAGAACATGATATCTGATATAGAAGAAGAGGTAAAATGAAGGGTTTTTTCTTTTCTTTTGAGAATAATACTTCCCCCCCCCCCCCCCCCCGTTTCCAAGAATCAGAATTTGCTAGCACTTCGATTTAGCTCTCTAGAACACAGGAATCCTTAGCTAGGGTGCTTCACTGTACTTGCTGAAGGCCCTCTTCCCACATCTGAACTTCTGTTTTCTCTGTTGATTTTATTGGACAGATTAAGTTATGAGATTAGCTGTGTGATGACAAAGAAGAATTGAGTTGCTTGATTTCAGCTAACAAATGTCTGTCTTCATAGTGGACACAAAAATGTGTTAGTCTCACAGTTACACAGGATAAGAAGAAGAACTTAGAGCACTATCAAGCTTTCATTGTTACTGAAAATTATTTCAGTAAGGGTTGATTGACCAGATCTGAAGGACTCATTGTGGTGAGATATACGATGACTTCACTTTTTTAAAAAAAGGTTAAAAAATCTGTTGATTGAGAGAAGGATTCCTTCAGGACACTCAGACAAATGCTGTTTGATCTTTGGCCTTTCCAAAGAGGCTGAAAACTTCTTCACAATTTGTAATTGTTACCAGTGACTAGCACTAAATTTACTCTAAATAAAAGGTTTCATAGTGCAATAATAATGAACTATGTGCAAATACAAGATAATGAACGTTCTTATTGTTTAGCTATCTTTCTCTTTAAAATTATTTTGTATTTCTGCATAAAGTATATTCTGTGAGTGCATATGGGGCCCCCCCCAGTTAAATGCAAATATTTAAAATAATCTGTTTAGATTTTTTTCTGTTTGCACCAAATTGTTTAAAGACATTTTATTATAATTAAATATTTATCAGAGAAATAATATATTATGACAGCATATTTCTTAGAAGTTATACAAACAGTGCCAAACCCTGTATGAAATGTAATTTGATTTTAACTGAAAAATCTT
Source organism: Callaeas wilsoni (assembly GCA_013398955.1). Taxonomy (NCBI): domain Eukaryota; kingdom Metazoa; phylum Chordata; class Aves; order Passeriformes; family Callaeidae; genus Callaeas; species Callaeas wilsoni. Next base: position 776 of record VWPU01014114.1, on the reverse strand, counting down.
TTAAAGAAGTGGCTGCTGTAGAAGCATCTATTTTGTTATTCAGCTGTATTGGGATTTGGTTGTTTTTTAAACAAACAAATGTATACATGGTATGTCTTAGATGCCCAAGCTCAGTTCAGAATATGCTTTCCTGTTTCCAGAATTGCTGGAAGGATTACACCATCTCTACCTGCTCACCTGTTTGTTTGTCAGTTACCACTGTACCCACGGCTCTGTCATTTGAATACATGTCAATGCTCCCTTATCTGCTTTGGACCAAACCAGCTGGACAGTTCAGACTGTAAATTGATTCAGTAACCTTTTTCTAAACTAGGTCAGTGAGCACTCAGCATGAGCTGTTCTGCTGACAGACATGGGAGCTGGGAACTTTTGGAAGGAAAGACATAAAAGCAACTGAGGGAACACAAGGCCGCCACTGCTGTTTAGAAAGTGAACACCTATCCCTTTTTTAGTTTGTATCTCTGATTCAATAAAGTGTAGAATCTAGGTGTTACTTTGTCATTGTGTGTCTATCTTTAAAACGTCTATTTTTACATGAGCAATACATCGCAGAAGTAAACTACTCTTAAGTGCTTGAAAAAATTGAGACAGTTGGCTTAGCCTAAAAAGTTGCCTTGCCATCTGTTTAAAAAGGAAGTGTCATAGAGTTATCCTAGTGTCATGAAAAGGTTGTGAATGTGTCAGTATTAATGTGAAAATAAAGCTCATAGTGTGATTGTAAATTATTTATTACAGTCCCATAGTGGGTTAACTCTGTCTGGATGCCAGGCACCCAC